>JAQIXT010002642.1:0-10221 GCA_034700445.1 Stenotaenia linearis | reverse complement strand
TATCGTTTCCCATTCACCTGAAACTAAAAAATCAATTTAACAAAAAAAAAAATTTTTTTATAAAAAAAAAAAAAAAAAAAAAATCATAATTACCTGCCAACACGTGATTAGGAGGAACGGGTTGTTGCAAGGTGAGCACAGATGTCATTTCATCATGATCAGCTGGATGTATATACTCATAAATACTATTTCCGGTCAATTCAACCTGAAATTTCATTCAAAAAATCAAAAAAAATTAATTTCTTTATTGAAATTTTTTTTTTTTTTCATAAGACTATTCCTGCTCAATTTAGCAAGTGTCATGGCAACCAAATGATCGATTTTGCGCATTTGAACGGGGGGTGTTGAGGGATTATCAGACGATAATGAGGATTTCACGAGGTAACTGTCGCGAGCCAATTTCCGTTTATTAAGTGGATCACTTCTCATTAACGAAATCCCCCTTCTCCCCATTGCGCGGCTCATTATCGGCGACGCATGCGCGGTACAATGGTGGATGGAGGATGGGTTTCTATTGGTTTGCGCATAAAATGTCTGTCAAACTTGGTTAAATTACAGTCAAAAGGGTCTGAAGAGAATATTTCATATGGATTGCAAGAAATGTGCAAAAATGTGTACAAATTGAAAGAAATTTACGAAAAAATTGCAAAAACTGCAGAAAATTGCAAAACATTTGCAGAAATTGCAAAAACTGCAGAAAATTGCAAAACATTTGCAGAAATTGCAAAAAAAACATCAAAATACACAAAAAGCAACACAAAACACATTTTTTTAAAAAAGGAAAACAATGTTACCTGAGACAAACCCAAATGTACGGAAGCCGTTTCGGAGATATACATAATTTTGCCGTCGGGCGCAACGACGAAAATAAATCCATCCAGTGTCTGCGGGAGAAGATAACGAGTTACAAGTGGGTTTTCCGAGTGGATATTCAGTGGTCAACATTGCCCCCCGAGGGGGGGTCAATTAGGAATGGTTGATATGAGGCGTCCAAGCGAGATAACGCCTGCATGTTATGAAGGAATAACAACTTGATCGATTTTTCATCGATTTTCATCGATTTTTGATGGAAACTTCACTGCAAAGCTCGAAAGATTTACAGGGAAGCTTTTGGGTTTTTTTTGTTTTTTGAGAATTTTTTTTGGAAGGGGGGGGGGGGGGTATGTGTGTGGAATTGAAAATTTCCTGTAAGAGTTAATTTGGGTTTTTTTATTGGGAAATGGAGGAAATTGGTGGAAATTTGGAATTTTTTGATTAAAAATCGATGAAATTTTGGGTTTTTCGACTGGAAATGGTGAAATTTTAGTTGTTTTGATTGAAAATTGATAGAAAATTGATGAAAATCGATGAAAAATGATTAAAATTTGATTGTTTTAATTAAATATTGATAGAAATCGATGCAAATTTGGATTTTTGGACTGAAAAACGTTGAAAATTGATGAAAATTCAATTGTTTTGATTGAAAATCAATGAAAAATCATTAAAACTTGATTACTTTAATTGAAAGTGATGAACAATTGATGGTTTTGATTGAAAATTGATGAAAATTTAGTTATTTTTATAAAAAATTGATGAAAATGAAAATATTGATGAAAATTGATGAAATTCGGATGTTTTAAATCAAAAATTGATGAAAATTGATAAAATTCTGATTTTTTAAACCAAAAATTGATCAAAATCCAAATTTTCCAATCAAAAATCAATCAAAATCCAAATTTTCCAATCAAAAATCAATCAAAATCAACAAAACTCCAACAAATCTCCTCACCCTTCATTAACTCCCACAAACTTCCCTGCAACACCCAACAACTTTACACCGCAGCTTCAAACACAACTCCCAATCAAATTTCATCAAAAATTCCAAAAAAAAAAAAAAAAAATTCCAAAAAAAAAATTTCTAAGTCATGATTAGTGGTCGGTTATTGTTTGTCACAACAGGGGTCGATTTGCGACAAAAAGAGCCACGTGTCGCGCCCCCTAATCGGCGTGTGCCCAATTTGAGTCCCTTCTCGTTAAGGTGGGAATCAAAACGCGGAGAGACGAAATCATTAGGGGACCGACGCGACCTCGTATCATTGAATAACAACTTACTTGAAGTAAATGAGAACCGAGTTCTTTAATTGCACCCTCTCGAGTTGCGCTGCTCGGCGGTGGAAGCGCTCCCCATGCGTCACCTAAGCCTAGGGTTGAGAAATGGAAAAAAATTAGTTTTTTGGGGGTTTTTTGGGTTTTTTGGGAGTGTTTTGGGGGTTTGGGTGAAAAGGGTGGAAATTGGAATTTTTGGAGTTTTTGGGTTTTGGGGAATTTTTTTTTTGGTTTTTGGAAGAATTTTTTGGTTTTTGAAGTTGGGTTTTGGAAAAAAAATTAGTTTTGGGGATTTTTTTTGGGTGAAAAGGGTGGAAATTGGAATTTTTGGAATTTTTGGGTTTTGGGGAATTTTTTTTTTGGTTTTTGGAAGAATTTTTTGGTTTTTGAAGTTGGGTTTTGGAGGGAATTTTTTGGTTTTGGAAGAAATTTTTGGTTTTTTGGGGGAAAGCGTGGAAATTGGAATTTTTGGAGTTTTTGGGTTTTGGTGAAAATTTTTTTTGGTTTTTGGAAGAATTTTTCTGGTTTTTGAAGTTGGGTTTTGGAGGAAATTTTTGGTTTTCTGGGGAAAAGCGTGGAAATTGGAATTTTTGGAGTTTTTGGGTTTTGGTGAAAATTTTTTTGGTTTTTGGAAGAATTTTTCTGGTTTTTGAAGTTGGGTTTTGGAGGAATTTTTTGGGTTTTTGAAGTTTGGTTTTGGAGGAAATTTTTTGGTTTTGGATGAAATTTTTGGTTTTTTGGGGAAAAGGGTGGAAATTGGAATTTTTGGAGTTTTTGGGTTTTGAGGAATTTTTTTTTTGGTTTTTGGAAGAATTTTTTGGTTTTTGAAGTTTGGTTTTGGAGGAAATTTTTTGGTTTTGGAAGAAATTTTTGGTTTTTTGGGGAAAAGGGTTGAAATTGGAATTTTTGTAGAAATTTAGTTGGGTTTTGGTGAAATTTCTTTTGGTTTTTGTGAAAAATATTTGAAAAAATTGAGTTTTTGTTATTTAGAGAAAATTTTTTGGGATTTGGCGAAAAATATTTTGGTTTTTGGTGAAAAGGGTGGAAGAAGTTGAGTTTTGTGGCAAAGTTTTTGGGTTTTGGGGGAAAATATTTTGGTTTTTGGTAGAAAGGATTGAAGAAATTGAGTTTTTGGAGAAAGTGTTTAGGGTTTTGGTGAAAATGTTTAAAGAAATTGGGGTTTTTGTGAAAATTATTTTGGTTTTTGGTGAAAATGATTACAGAAATTGAGTTTTTGGAGAAAATGTTTAAAGAAATTGAGTGTTTGGAGAAGTGTTTTGGTGAAAAGGTGGAGGAAATTGTGTTTTTGGAAAAAATATTTTGGTTTTTAGATGAAATTTTTTGGTTTTTAGAGGAAATTTTTTGGTGTTTAGAGGAAATTATTTGGGTTTTTGGTGAAATCTTGTTGGTTTTTGGAGGAAATTTTT
Organism: Stenotaenia linearis; assembly: GCA_034700445.1. NCBI lineage: Eukaryota > Metazoa > Arthropoda > Chilopoda > Geophilomorpha > Geophilidae > Stenotaenia > Stenotaenia linearis. The sequence goes on along the minus strand of JAQIXT010002642.1, from coordinate 6,709 downwards.
GTTTTTGGTGAAATGTTCTGGGTTTTGCTGAACATTTTTTAGTTTTGGAAGTTGAGTTTTTGAGGAAATTTTTTGGTTTTTGAAGGAAAGTTTGATTTTTGGAAAGTTTTTGGTGAAAAGGTGGGAAGAAGTTTGGTTTTTGGAGGAATTTGTTTTGTTTTTGGTGAAAATTGTTTGGATTTGGAGGAAATTTATGGTTTTGGGTGAAATTTTTTTTGGTTTTTTAAAAAAAACTCCAGTTTTGTCAATTTTTGAAGTAAAGTTTTTGGTTATTGCAGAAATTTTTTTTTTTTTTTTTGATGAAATGGTTTTGATTTTGGAGGGAATTTTTTGTTTTTGGTGAAAAGGGTGGAAGAAAGTTGGGTTTTGGAGAAAGTTGTTTGATCTTTGGAGAATGTTTTGGGGTTTTGAAGAATTTTTTGGGTTTTGGGAGAACATTTTTTCTGGTTTTTGGTTTTGGAATTTGGAAAAAAAAAAAAAAAAAAAAAAAATTTTCCCCCAATTTTTCATTGTTTCATTTCCCCAACTTTCCCCACTCTTAATCTACATCTTACCCACCAAAAGTTCAAACAACTACAATCTTTCTCAGTCATTTACTCAATATTGATGAGTTTTTGCGTTAAAAGTGGCAGACGGGCCGCGACTAATTCGCTGCCGCACATTTGTCACCGATGACGGCAGTCGCGCTTCGACGCCGGGGTTAATTGGGCCGCACCCTCCGTTTTGTCAAGTAATGTGTTTGGAGTGTGAAACCGGAAATGTTGTGTTGGCCCGTGAAATTAATGGAAAAATGAGGGTTTTCAGGTGCGAGGTTCTCGAATGAGATGTTTACCTGTGGTGGAGAAACGAGTGCGTCGTCACGAAATAGATGCCGCAAGTAAATAACGGAAATGGAACGGTAGGGATGAGGATGTATTGTGATTTCTGAGCCATCGATTTTTTTTTTTTTTTTTTTTGGAAATTTTTTTTTTTTTGAGCAATTTTTTTGAGTTTTTTTAAAGGTTTTGGGTTTTTTCGAGGGGTTTGGTGAGGAGTTTTTTTTTTTAAATTTTGTAATTAAAATTTTTTTTTGGATTTTTTGAGTTTGATTTTTTCCTCGTTTATTTCGAGGATTTTTTCTGTTTTCCAGTTGTTTTGTTGGAAAAAATTTTTTTTGGAGTTTTTCGAGGTTTTCTATTAAAATGATTTTTTTTCTCGAATTTTTCGAGCTTTTTTTAAAAAACATTTTGTTTGGGAGTTTTTTTTAGTTTTTTTTTAATGTGGAAACGACAAAACATTATTTTTTGAGTTTTTTTTGGAGGTTTTTAATCAAAATAAATTTTTTTTTGAATTTTTCGAATTTTTTTTGTTAAATATTTCGGTTTTTTTCGGATATTTTGAAGTTTTTAATGAAAACTAGAAAATTTTACGATTTTGAATTTACTTTTTTTCAATTTTTTTGTAAAATCATACACGAAAATTCCGAAAAAAGTGTTCTTTTCATTAAAAAAAATCGACAAATTAAAAAAAAAATTATCGAATCGAATTTTTCGAAAAATTCGAAAAAACAAGAGTTTAACAAAACTAGAAAACATCAATATCTTTACACAAAAAAACACGAAAAATTTCAGGAAAAAAAAATTATTTTTACCAAAAACTGGAATAAATCCTTAATTTTAAACAGAAAACTTTAAAAAAAAAAAAAAAAAAAACTCGAAAACTAACTTCTTTTCACAAAAAAAACTCGAAAAACATCGAGAAAAAATTTTTTCACAAAAAAAAAAAAAGCAATAAAAAACTCGAAAATTAAAAAAAAAAATCATAAAATCCGAAAAAAACACCTCGAAAAAAACTGCACTTTCCACCCAAAACCTCATCAATATCCCCAAAAAACAACTCAAACTTAATCTTTCACCTCACAACAATGAAAAACTGATAGAAATGAATAAAAACGAACAACGTGCTTTGCAAACTAATTGGCGTGCGTCGATGACTTGTTGCTTTGTGACGCGGACAATCGGCGCACGACCGGATTTGTTCCCGGCGCCCGGAGCGTCGAGGGCGGGGAAACGAAGCCAATTGCCGTCGCTCGCAATTAACTGCGTTCCGACGACACCCGCTGCGCACCGAACATCCCCTTTTACATTACCCTTCCCGACACCCCTACACACGATATATGACATGGGTAAATAGAAAAATAAAAGGATTTCGAACAAACTCGAGTGGGTTTAGAGGAAAGAAAATTCAATTTTGAATTTTTTTTTTTTTTTTTTTTTTTTTTTTTTTTTTTTTTTTTTACCGTCTGGGAAGACAGCTCGCATCTTGAGGTAGCTTGTTGTTAGTCGGATGATGGAAGCTTTGTCGAGTTGTGAGGTGATGGCCGAGGGGAGCGGAAGGAGTTTGGCCAACTCGAGGAACTCGGCGTTTTCTTTTTCGCGGCGGCTGCGAGCGGCGTTTTTCGATTTTTCCTTCATCGTTGAGTTACATTAACTGGAAAAGAAGGTTCGGGTGTTTAAAGGGTTGGAAATGGTAAGAAATATTTGAAAATTCCGTTTTAATTTTGGAAATTACATAAAAATTTGAGTTTTTCGCTTAAAAGTGATGAAAAGTCGTTTGAAATTGTGAAAAGTTTGGGTTTTAACCCTAAAAACATTAAAAAAGGGACTTAAATACTTCAAATCTTCGGTTTTAACCCTTTAAAACGCTAAAACCAAGGTTTAAATGTGTGAAAACTTGGGTTTTTACGTTTGAAAACGCTAAAAATTGGTTAAAAATTGTTAAAAATTTGGGTGTTAACCCTAAAGACGCTTTATAAAGTGTCTTAAGTAATGAAAAACATTGGTTTTAACCCTTTGAAATGCGTTTTAAAGCATAAAAACGCTATAAAACACTGCAAAACATCGACTTTAGCTCTAAAAACATCACTTTTTATCTTAAAATCATCGTTTTTTACCTTCAAAACGCTACAAAATCCTTTAAAACACCGACTTTAACCTTAAAATCCCTAATTTCTCACATAAAAACATCAATTTTTACCTTAAATCCCTCAATAAAAACCCTTTAAAACAACATAAAAACAATATCAAATGACAAACCACTGCCCTTTGTCCCACTCTCGCGTCCAATCGATCACGTAACCAGACACGATCGGGTCAAATCCAGCAAACCCGACCAACAACCATTTTTATTCATCTCTAAAAACCACTTTGAACTCTGTAAACACTTTGTAAACACTTTGTAAACAGTGTAAACACCAATTTTGACGTAATTTACGCATTTGGCGACTCCCGGGAGACCAAGACGTAATTCCCCCAAGTCCAGCATATGTTCACCCATAAATCAGGTGTTAACTCACGTGACTTTTGACCTGCACTGAAATCAGCTGTTTCCAACTCAATTCCACTCGACTATAAACAAATGGCGACGTGGGCGGTCAACATCGCGGGTTTACGAGCACATAACTGAATAAGTGAGACCGGAACCAAATTTATTCTCGAAACAAATAAAATGGGATTTTGGGAATTTTTTTTTTTTTTTTGGGTGGAGAGATGGTCAGAAATTGGGGGAAAATGGTTGAAATGTTAGTTTGTGTAAGAAATGTTGGCCAAAATTGGTGAAAAGTGGTGGAAATTGGTTTGATTGGTCTTAAAATGACCAAATTTGGACCAAAAATGACCGAAAAGTGACCAAAATTGACTAAAATGATTAAAAAGTGACCAAATTTGACTTAAAATGAACAAAAGTGATAAAAATTGATCAAAAATTGACCAAATTTGACTGAAAATGAACCAAAAATGGCCAGTAAGTGACTTTAATTGGTTGTTGAATGATCAAAATTGACCAAAAATGGAGTAAGAGTCACTTTAATTAGATAATCTAAACAAAATTGACCAAAAATGGTCAAAAAGTCCTAACACTTAAAAATGATTGACCAATTTTAAACAAAAAGATCAAAATGTCACTTTAATTAAGAGCAATTGGCCAAAATTGTCCAAAAAAGTTAAAAATTTCTTCTACTTAAGAATAATTGACAAAAATTGATCAAAAACAGCCAAAAAGTCATTTAATTGAAGAATAATTGACCAAAATTGACTAAAATTGACCATAAATTGCAAAAGTCACTTAAATCAACTCTAAAATGACGAAATTGACCAAAAAATGATTGCAAAGACGCACTTCTTGGACTTCAGAAGCAAAAATTGGTCAATTGGTCAACAGTTCTCCCCTTTGGCCACCAATATCTTACTTAAGTCCCTCGGCTGACGTAACAATCTTTTCCCTACACCGTACAGGTGTTCCTCGTTTAATCCTATCACAACAATACGATACAGAGAAATAGTCATAGAACAAATCTCTCTTAACATTCGATTTTTCATTTCTTCCGACAAAATTGACCAAAAAACTCGCAATTCTAAGAAAAAGAGCCAGAAATTAACAAAATTGACCAAAAAAACTGAAAAAAATTGATCAAAACTAATAAAACTGGCCAATAGCAACCAGACATTAACAAAATTCACAAAAAAATTAATGAAATTGACCCAATAACTCATAAAATTCACCGAAAGACTCAAAAATCAGATTAAAAACAGCCAGGAATTGACAAAATTGACCAAAAAAAAGTAAAAAAAAATGATTCAAAAATACAAAATTCACCGAAAAAAAACTCATCTAAAACTAAAAAATTTCCTAAATAACTCACAAATTTCACGGAAAAACTCAAAAACGGATCAAAAACTTAAATAATCAACCAACAAATCATCAAAAACCAACCAAAAACTCCTCAAAAACCCCCTTCAAATCCCCAAAACATCAAAAACACCCAAACTGCCCCCCCCAAAACTCAAAAACACCTCCAACCCCCGAAAAACAAACAACCAATCTCCCTTCGCTACAACGAGGTCCGACCTTAAGCGTCGCTACACATTCAACGCGAAACGCGCGCGCTCGCGCATCAGAAATGCGGCTAAGACGCTCACTTTCCCCGCAAAACACGCACAAATATCCGCCATTAGGCACGCGCCGAGTTCCCAGTAAAAAAAAAGCGAGAAATCACTCACCAGAACGTCCGGGCTCAGCTGCGGTCAGCCATCGCAGTTTCTCGGGCTCCGACGTGAGAAGAGTCGCGCCGGAGTCGCGCTATGGCCATCGGGCGCAACCCCCACCGCCTCCCGGTCAATCAAACCACACCTCCCGTCGAACGTCAATCACACCTGACGTAGTGTGGGGCGGCGCGTTCATTGGTCGGTGTGAGGAGGAGGTGCTGGGACCAATCGTCGTCGAGGTTGGGGGGGTGGGGAAGTGTGGGGGTGGGGGTTAAGGGGGGGGAATGGGGGTTTTGAGTTTTTTTTGGGGTTTTTTTGGGGTTTTTTTGGATTTTTTTGAGGTTTTTGGGAATTTGGGAAATGGGGGTTTGGGGTTGGGGGTCTCGGGGGATTGGGTGGGTTTTTAGGGGTTTGGATTGCAGGTGCAGGTGGTGAGGTTGGTTTTGGAGTTTTGGGTTTTTTTTTTTTTTTTTTTTTTTTTTTTTTTTTTTTTTTTTTTTTTTTTTGTGGTGAGGAATTGAGGTGAGGGGAATGGGGTTTATTGTTGTTGATTTTTTTATTGTTTTGTTGAATATTTGGGGGAATTTTGGAGGTTTTGGTTTTGGTTTTGGTTTTTTTGGGGGTTGGAAATTGAGTTTGGGAATTTTTGGATTTTGGAGGTTTTTTCAGTTTGGAAAAGTGTGGATGTTGAAAAAATGAGGATTTTTGGTAATTGGAAAATTTTTGAAAATTGTCATTTTGGAAATTGAAGGATTTTGGAAATTGAAAAGTTTTTGAAATTTTAGGGTTTGGAAATTCGGAAAAATTTGGAAATTTTTGAAATTGGAAAAAATTTGGAAATTTTTGAAATTGGAAAAAATTTGAAAATTTTTGAAATTGGAAAAAATTTGGAAATTTCGGAAATTGAAATTTTTCGAAATTTTGTGTTTTGGATAGTGGAAAAAGTTTGGAAATTGAAAAATTTTTGAAATTTTGGGTTTTGGAAACCAGAATAAAATTGGAAAAAATTTGGAAATTTTGTAAATTAGAAAATTTTTCAAAAATAAATTTTTCAACAATTTTCAAACAATTTCACTGAATTTTCAATTTTCAACAATAACCAACAAAATTTCAATTTCCACCAACAAATACCAACAATCTCCACCAAACCAACAATTTCCAACAACAACCCCCAATAAATCTCCTTAAATCTCCAACAAATCAACAATTCCACCACCACCAACCCCCCCCCCCCCTCCCAAAAAATCCCACCAAAAAAAAAAAAAAAAATCTAAAAATTCAGAAAAAATAAAAAAAATAAAATAAAAACAAAAGTGTCAACTTTTGTTTTCACAACCTAAACTCGTCCATTGTGCCACTCCAGGGTATTTTCCCACCTTTGCAGGTGCGAACACATCATTCGGACACCCCGTTAGGGGGGACAGACGACACCTGGCTTACAATCTACTGCCCAAATGAGTCCAACTCCCTTGTTTCAGGATATCTCTGCAGGTGGCGTTTTGCTCGTCCACCGACCCTCCGGCACCCCCCCCCCCCCACAATCTCATTTCTGTTTATAGTTTCACTTGAGTTTCATTTACTTGTTGATACATTCCAATGTTTTATTGATTTTTTTTATATTTAATTACAAAATGGCTGACTTTGTTGGGAATTTTTTTTTTTTTTTTTTTTTTTTTTTTTTTTTTTTT
>JAQIXT010002641.1:0-10227 GCA_034700445.1 Stenotaenia linearis | reverse complement strand
CACCAAACTCCGTATTATTTCCTCAAATTTGATGAATAGAAATAATACAACCCCACAAACATTTTCAAATAAAATTTTCTAATAAAACCTACACTACGTCATCTTCCAAAATGGCCGCGCCCACAAAAACCGTTGATGGCGATCTCGCAGATTAGGCGCCGATGGCTTCGTGCCATGGCCGCTCTATCCGGCACATATTTCCTCGTAAAATGCAAAGGAGCTCTCTATCCGTGCGACTACGACAACTTCCTCGACGAAAAACATCGCGAATTCAATTTATCCGAAATGTGTTGTGACGTCATCATCAAAGACGCGGGTTTCACCAAACTCCTTTTACCGCACATTCCCACACAACTTTATTATTTACTCATGAAAAGAGCCATAAATCAAGGTTTTGTGTATTTTTTAATGCAAATTGTGTGAATAATTGATTAATTTTCGTTTTTTTGTGATTTTTTCAGGTTATCATCGCGCGATTTCGTTTTTGATTTCTCATTGGCCGTTTCGTGTGTTTTGTTTGAAGGAATTGTGGCCGTTGTTGACGAGTTTGAGGACTATTTTTGATAATAAATTAAGAGATGAATATACTAAGAGTGCTGCGACCGTTACGACCGTTTTGATTAATTCGTTTTTGAGGATTGTGAAGAGTAATGGAGGTGTTAAGATTCTCGATATTCGAGGATTTCCTACGAGTATGAAATTGTTTTTTTGGTTTTTTTTGAAGAAGTTGTTGTTGATTTTTTTTTTTTTTTTAGTTGATAGGACGTTGAAGAATTTGGCGTTTGCTGTGCAGACGGTTGCGAGTGAGGATGTTGTGGATGAGAGAGAGAGATGTGAGTTGGGATGGGGTTTGGTTTGGTTTGGGCCATTAATGTTTTTTTGGTTTTTTTTTATCGATTAATGTGTTTTTTTGGTTTTTTTAAAATCAATTTTGATCGATTAATGTGTTTTTTTGGTTTTTTTAAATCAATTTTGATCAATTAATGTGTTTTTTTGGTTTTTTAAAATCAATTTTGATCGATTAATGTGTTTTTTTGGATTTTTTAAATCAATTTTGATCAATTAATGTGTTTTTTTGGTTTTTTTGATCGATTAATGTGTTTTTTTTTTGTTTGTTTTGATTAATTTGTTTGTTTTTTTTAAAAAAAATTTTAAATTGCATTTTTTAATGCCAAAGTTTGCAGTTTTTGAACACATTTTCACAAATTTATGCATTTATTCATTAAATTGCATCGCTAAAATCCATTTTCCACTTCCAGTTCACATTTTCCTCGACACAACAATCCGCGACGAAGACACCTACCACGAATTCCTTGCCGCAATCTCGAAATCCTCCCGCGAAACCTCCAAAATCCATCTCCACGTCTCGAAAATCGACATCACGTGCCTCGGAGAAAACCAACTCGCAAACCTTCTCTCAAAACTCGACCCAAAAGTACAAAACCCCCCAAAAAAACACAAAAAAATCAACTAAACCCTTTATTTCTAATTTTACAGGAACTAACCGGCCTTTCTCTCCAATACAACTCCCTCGGAAACGACGGATTCACCAAACTACGCCCAACTCTCGCGACGTATCGCGAAATCTCGCAACTCGACGTTTCGTGCAACAACCTCCAATTCCCGTTCTACATCGACCAATTTCCACTTCTCGCGAGATTAGATCTGAGCAACAACAGGCTCAGCAACTGTTTACGTCACGTTTTACCGGGAAAAACGCTAAAACGGTTGGAATACCTCAAATTATCGGCCTGCGTTCTCAAAGAATCGGATTTCAAACACCTAAAAACGGATTTAGGCCTAAAAATCCGGGAGCTAGACTTGAGCGAAAACCAGATTCGGCTCGACTGGCTGGCGGAAATGAGCGAATTACCAATTAAAATCCTCGAAATGGAGGAATGTCTGTTTTCCGACGAAGATTTACCGGTTTTGGTGGACATTTTGTCGAAATTTCGTAACTTACAGTTCGTGAATTTAGCTCGGCATCGCTTCGGTTCCGCGCGGTTGCTAGAAAACCTTCCACGTCTCGGGGCGTCGCCATCTTTGAAGTGCGTGAGGATTTCGTGTTTTGACGAGTTTAGCGACGAATTTAGCGCCGAATTGCACGACCGGGTGAATAAATGGAGAGAAAATGAAGTTGAAATAATGTGGACTGAGTTTATTGATTGATTTATAGGTTTTATTGTATTTTTATTGTAAATAAAATGAAAATTTTAAGTACAGTGACAACCCGCGTCGATGTGGAAATTATCTTTTACACATTGGCACGTCAAATTTTCGTCGCAGCATTTATAATACGAACTACATCTATCGTAGTCTAAATCCCACTCCAAACAGCTGGAAAGATAATTTTGAAATTAAGATTATTTTTTCTATTTCTTTATCTTACAAATCTGGTTTTCTTGTCGCCATTATCAATGTGAATAAACAGTAAACATAGAAAATAATTCGCATTTCGCCGATTCGTATTCGTTTCGCACGACTAGATGTATAATTTATGAAAAATTTATGATTAAAAAACACATTTTGTTTTGAAAATCATTTTTATTAACCGTAATAAAATAACGGCGACAGATTACACAGCTGGAGTTTCACATTACGTCATCGAGTACGAATTAAGCCGCTGTTGCATCAGCTGTAAATGGAACAAAATTCAAAATGACGGCCAGCACCGAGCGTCGATCCAGCTTTCGGATAAAAATGCCTGGTAATCGATTTAAATCATCTCATAAATCCTCATTAATCAATCCCGAACACAATACTGCATTTAAATATTCAAAGATAACCAAATTACAACACGGAAGCCCAAGGTCGAATCACTCTGAGCGATATTACGTCACAAAAAATCCCCTAACAATACAAACTCGGACAATTTTCAACGTCATTTCACAAAAAACCTCCCATTTTGATTTTAGGAACAAAAGAGGAGTAGCAGACGATTGGAACGAGTTTTGATAGACACAAGCTTCGAAAAAACCGGGAATATTAACGAGACACTTGACACCCGTCACTTGGTCGACGAGGAAATAGCAGCGTATTTTTAAATCTCTCAGCCAGACATGGCACCGAAGGAAAAAGCAAAGGAAAAGGTGAAGGAGAAGGCGCCAAAGGAGCAACCGAAAGATGAAAACGAGGGAAAACAAGAAGTTCGCGTCGCCCGTTGGTATTTCGGAGGAATCGCCGGATGTGGGGCCGTGTGCGTTACCCACCCGTTGGATCTTTTAAAGGTAAAATTGAAGAAAAAAATACAAATTTTATTAATTCCGCATTTTTTCTAGGTGAAATTACTGATTTACGAGCGTTAACGGACGTTGTATAACAGTTAGGCCTAAAATGTGATGCGGAAAACGAGAAACGGAATTTTTCGATTTTTTTGAATTTTTGATGATTTTTTTGTTGTTTTTGAGTTTTATCAGTTGTGTGGTGTGATTTGCGGTTTTCTGTTGCTAATTGGGATTTTCTGAGTGTTTTAATCGTTTGATTTAATTATTTTTTTATGATTCCGGTACATCGGGTCATGAAATCGGAGGTTTGGATGAAGGACGTTTGTGATTAGTTTTGGATTATTCAGTTTTCAGCCTATTTACCTCTAAACCTAGTTTAGAGGAACTGGTTTGATTAAAATTCACTTTTGGGGAACCGGAAGTTGGTTTTTTAAATGATTTTTGTGTGAAAATTGAATTTTTTCCGGGGTTTTCGGTGGAAATTTTGTTTAGATTCGTTATAGCGAAGTTAATGTTGAGGCAATTGGATTTGAGTTCGTTGTAACGAGGTTTGAGTTGTTATTTCCTGGTTTTTAATGCAAAAAATTAGTCGATTTTAATTAATCGATTTCGAGGTAAAAGTTGAGTTTTATTGCATTTTTAATGAAAAATTATAAAAAAAATTAAAAATATCTGAAACCCTCGTTATAGTGAATTTAATTCTAACTCAATTGAATTTGAGTTCGGTATAACGAGATTTGATTTTACAATTCAACTATATTGAATTTAATCGATTTTAACATCGATTCCGAATCAAAAATTAAATTTTTGTATTTTTTTAATGAAAATTTCGAAAACCCTCGTTATAACGAATTTAACGTTAACTCAATGTGATTTGATTCCGTTATAACGAGGTTTGAGTTATAACTTCCCGATTGTGACTGCAAAAATATAAAAATCGATTCTTAACATCGATTTCAACTTAAAAATCGATTTTTTTCATTTCCTTAATGAAAAAATTAAAACTTTCGAAAACCCTCGATATAACGAATTCGACGTTAAATCGATAAATTTTCATAATTTTGGTGTAAAAATTTCGAAACCATCACTATAACGAATTCAACGTTAACTCAATGGGATTTTATTTCGTTATAACGAGGTTCGCGTTAAAATTTAACAATTTTGATGTAAAAATACGATTTTTTGCTAATTACCAATTCTAATTAAGTAATTAACAAAATTCCTTACTTCTAGGTCCATTTACAAACACAAACGGAAGGGAAACCAAAAAGCCTCATACAAATGACTATGCATATCGTCAAAAAAGATGGCGCCCTCGCTATGTACAGTGGACTGAGCGCCGCCTTATTGCGGCAGGTAAATCACGAAAAAAAAAAAAAAAATTAAAAAAATTAAAAAAATTTAAAAAAAAAAAATTTCAAAAATTAAAAAAAAAAAAAAATTTTTTCAAAAAATTAAAAATCGATTTTTTTAATTGACAGATGACGTATACGATGACGCGATTCGGGATTTACGAGCTTTTGCGAGGACAAATGGTGGAACCCGGAACCATTCCGGGTTTTGGCACTAAAGTTTTGATGGGCGGGTTGAGTGGTCTCTGTGGAGGTTTGGCGGGAACCCCCGCTGATATGGTCAACGTTAGGTAACGTTAGATTAACGTTCTGATGATTTTTTGGGGGGAAAATGGGATTATCGATTTTTGTGGGTGAATTTTGTGGGTTTTTTTTAGTGATTTTTTAAGGTTTTGTGAGTTATTTATGTTTTTTTCTGTTTTTAGGATGCAAAATGATATCAAACTGCCTTTGGAACAGCGGAGAAAGTACGTTTTATGATTTTTTTGGTGGAATTTGGTGAAATTATCGATTTTTTAAATGAAAATCGATGAAATTTGAGATTTTTGTAAAGGAAATCGGTGTTTTTGTTGAATTTTTGTATTTAATGTTGGTGAAATTATCGATTTTTTGACGGAAATCGAAAAGTTTGCGGGTTTTTGGAGTTAAAATCGGTGGATTTAGCGGTTTTTTGGGTGAAAATCGTTGATGTTATCGATTTTTTTTAGCGAAAATCGGTGAATTTAATTCAGTTTTTGATGAAAATTAGCTAATTTAGTCAATTTTCTGATAAAAATCGGTGAATTTATCGATTTTTTCAAGAAAATCGGCAAAGTTAGTGATTATTTTGATGCTAATCGATTAAAAAATTAAAAATTGTCGATTTTCCTCGAAATAATTATCCAATTTTATCAATTTTTAATGAAAATCGGTGAATTAATTGGTTTTTTTAATGAGAGATATTGAATTTATCGATTTTCATGATTAAAATTATCTAATTTAACAAATTATCTGATAAAAATAGCCAAAATTAATCGATTTTAATAAATTATCTGATAATAACAATTTTATCAACTTCCATTAAATTTAATTTAAAAAATCGGTAATTTTATCTATTTTTATAAATCATAAAATTATCGAATTTCGGTGAATTTATCGATTTTTTAAATGAAAATCGGTGAATTTATCGATTTTCACGCCTAAAATTATCGAATTTAACAAATTATCACACAAAAACAACCAAATTTTATCGACTCATTAAATTTTAATAAAAAATCAGAAAATTAATCGATTTTTTAATGAAAATCTGAATTTATATCGATTTTATTAATAGAAATCGGTGAATTTATCGATTTTCACGACCGAATTTACCAAATTATCAGATAAAAATAACCAAATCCGTAAATTTTTATCGATTTAAAAAAAAAAAAAAAATCGATAACGCCATTTTGATTTTTTCAGTTACAAACACGCGTTAGATGGACTTTGGCGAGTTTACCGCCAAGAAGGAATCCGTAACGTTTTCCGTGGAGGCGGAACAGCGACTATTCGAGGGGGTCTGATGAACATTGGCCAGGTATAAATACTTTACCCATCAATCATCAATTCCTTAGTTATTTCAAAAGAAAAAATGAAATTTTGATTCGTTGCCAAAATGTTGTGATTGACGTTTCCTTGTGAGCGTCGTAGCTTATCTAAGCAATCTAAATAAAGGTGAGATAAAAATAGATTTTATGGCCCGAATCGATCGAAAGATAGGAATTGATGGTTTTTTGGGTTGAGGAATGTGGAGGGGGTTGTGAAGGTGTGGAATGTGTGGGATGTTGGAGGAAAATGTGAAATTTAAGCGGAAAAGCGAATTTTGTGATTATTTTAAATTTCATATTTTTAAATTGAAAATTTATGTAAATTTCATAATTTTTATTGAAAATTTACATAAATTTTATGTTTTTCATTAAAAAATTTAATGAATTTCACATCTTTCATTGAAAATTTATAGAAATTTTAATAAATTTCACATTTTTCATTGAAAATTTTAATAATTTTAATAAATTTCACATTTTTTAAATAAATTTTTGTAAATTTTAATAAATTTCACATATTTCATTGAAAAGTTTTATAAATTTATGTAAATTTCACATTTATCATATTTTTTTCATTAAAAATTTCACATTTTTTATTGAAAATTTATAGAAATTTTAATAAATATCACATTTTTCAGTAAAATTTTAATAATTTGTCAAATAATTTTCATAAATTTTATCTTTACTCATCAAATATATCATAATTTAAATTTAAATTTGAGTATTAAAATTCATATTTCAATGAGAAATTTATTATAAAAAATTTGATGGTAAAATGTGAAATTTCTGAAAATTTTAATTAATAAATATGAAATTTCTTAAAAATTTAATGGGAAAATGTGAAAAATTTGAAATTTCTTGGAATTTTGTATAAAATAAGAAAATAACGAAAAAAATTTGGAAAAATTGGTAAAAAGTATAAAAATTATGAAAATTTTCATTGAAAAATATAAAAATCATGAAACTTTCCTACAAATAAACTGAAAATTACTAAAACCTGGAATGAAAAAAAAATTTCAAAATTCACACACAAAAAATGTAAAATTTTACGAAAATATTTTCTCTTTTAGTTATCGTTCTACGAACAGGCCAAACAAATGTTAATTGACAGTGGAATATTCATCGACAATCTCGTAACGCATTTCACAGCTAGCATCATAGCTGTAAGTATTTTATTTTTTGTTCTTTTTTTTCTAATTTTTTCATTTTTTTTGTGTTTTAGGGTGGATTTGCGACGGTTTTAACTCAGCCGATCGACGTCCTTAAAACACGGATGATGAACGCAAAACCGGGAGAATTTAAGGTGAAATTGGAGTCAATTGGGTGCAATTGGAAGATATTGATTTTTTTAAATTTTTTTAAATTTTTTTTTATTTAGAGTATTTTACACTGCGCTACAGTCACTGCCAGAGGTGGACCGATGGCGTTTTTTAAGGTGATTGAAAAGGAAATTCAAAAATTTTCATTTTTAGTGAAAAAAGTGAAATTTTTGAAATTTTTAGTGAAAAAAGTGAAATTTTCTGTAAAATTTCTGAGAAAACTAAAAATTTCTGAACATTTTAATGGAAAAATTAGGAAATTTATGAAAAAAAGCAAATTTAATGGAAAAATTTTAAAATTTCCATTATAATTACTTTGTGAAATTTTTTAATGAAAAAAAGTAAAATTTATGTGAATTTTAATGGAAAATTTGAAGTTTTAATGAAAATACTGAAATTTTAATGGAAAAATTGAAAAATTGTGAAAATTTTAATAGAAAACCAGGAAATATCTGAAAATTTAATGAAAAAACTGGAAATTTATAATGGAAAAATTGCAAAAACTTAAGATTTTCACAAAATCTTAAAAATTTTCGACAATTTTAAAGGAAAAATGTGAGATTTTTGAAAATTTCATCGTAAAATATGAAATTTCTAAAAATTTTAATGAAAAAATTTATGAAATTTTCATCATGAAGTGTGAAAAATATGAAAATTTTGTATAAAAAATGTGAAATTTCTGAATTTTCATGAAAAATGTGAAAAATAATAAAAACATTCGAAATTTACTGCAAAATCAAAAAAAAATATCAAAAAAAACCTCCAAAATCATTCAATCCGCTAATTTTTAAATTCTCTTTTTCAGGGTACCGTTCCGGCATTTATTCGTCTCGCACCTCACACCATTTTACTGTTCGTCTTTTTCGAACAGCTACGAATGGCTTTTGGGGACATCCAGTACAAATAACATCAATTTTCGACTCAAATATCTACTACTCGTATTATAAGTGCCATGATTTATCTAGGGATTATATTTTTCGAAATTATTTTCAAATTACTCCTAATAACGATTATTTTGACTTACTTTACCGATAACGATAAAATGCAGTATTTCAATGTATATATTGTAAAACCCGTGCTGGCCATGTATTCTTATACATCAATTTGTTAAACAATAACTGAAAAAAATAGAAAAAAATAAATAAAATGAGAAAAAATAGTTAAAAATTGAGTTTTTACATTTCCTAATAGCATTCCTTGCGGGTTTTTTCGTATTTTCTGTAATATTAATGGAATTTAGAATATTTTTCGGTTTGTACGTTGTGATAAACTTACGGACAATAAAATACTGTATTTTGATTAGTAAAATGATGTTTCGTGTTTGATTTCATCTAATTTTACGAAAATAAAAGTCGATTCGGTGCTCGTAACGGTTGAAAAGTTGATTTGAAAAGTTATGACGTTATTAAGATAGTGCCATCTGGTTGGAATTTTGTTTTTGTAGCACAAATGGCGCGATTTTCAATTTTTTTAAATAGGAAATTTTATTTTCTTATAAATTCGGCTTAAATTAGGTTGAAAAAAATCATAGTAAAGATCTAAAACTTAAATAAAAATTGTTCAGATTTATATAACAATCAACTTAACGTTAAAATAACGTTTTAGAGTAAACTATGATTAAGCAATTGTCAGTAAGTGTAATTTACATATAAAACGCCTAAGAAAAGAAGACTTTTTTTGGTGTTTTTCCTGGAATTAAAAAAAAAAACCTACTCGAGTTTCGGGTGGAATCCAAAAAACCATGTCATACCATATTTTATATCATTTTGTAATTTGGAAAATTAAGAAACAACATTGTCATGATAAATTTTGTTAAATAATTGAACACAAAGTAATTTCTTTAAACTCAATAAATTCAGTTGACCATAAACTATAATTCTTACTAATGAATGAATCAAGTGTTAAAGACAATATATTCTGACAAATTCTAATTTAATTCCTCACACGAAAAGCCACCAATTTCAGCGAGGTTTGAACCCAAATTACTTAGATCCAGAGGTAAGTGCACTAACCACTAGTCCACTGGTGCTGCCAATATGATGCAACTTATTAGAGATTCTTATATCTTTTTACAAAGTGGAACCAAGATTTTTGGCCACCGAAAACAGTTTGAAATTCGATTCATTTCCACCGCTATTGATCGCTGCCATTGTCGGAGTCGGTGTAGACGTCAAAGCGGACGATGTCAAAGCAGTGTATGATGTGAAGTAGTAGATGATGTTGAAGCAGTAGTCGAAGTAGTAGACGATGTCGATGCATTTGAAGCGTCGTTAGCCTGTAATTGGAAAAGAAAAAGGTGTTAAAAACAGTGAATTTATCATTTAGATTTTGGACTTACTTTAGTGGACCTGGTCAATCTTTTTCGTCCGGCCCTTTGCTGCTGTCTATTTGTCGTACAAATGCCAAATTTGTCCACTTCTCCTAACAGCTCATGAAAGAAGTCGAACTCTGTCGAATTTGTGTCATGCTGTTCCCGTCCGAACACAGAAAAGAGAAAACTGTTGGCTGACGCAGGTTAATTAACTTAACCGCGACAGAGGATGGGCTTAGATCTATGCATTTAGTCCCTAGGCAACCGGGGGAGCAAACTGTCCCAGCTGCCTCTGCTCTGGTGTCCGAATAGACCTGAGGCCCAAAATAGGCCCCGGCCCAAGTGCCAGAGGTACCAAGCTGAGCGAATGAGAGCCAAGCAATCACTGATTTTAATGGAAAAATGATCTTACCAAGAAACCTTGGCTACAATTGTTGAAGGTTGCATGCACTGTTCTGT
>JAQIXT010002640.1:0-10230 GCA_034700445.1 Stenotaenia linearis | reverse complement strand
TTGTATTATAATAAAAATTGTGCTTCTCAAATTACAGGATGGAGAATTTATTTTAATTTTTATATATTATTACATCATTGAATAGTTTAAAATAAAAAAAGCAATTTTGTTTTACAAAAACAAAATGTAAATATTTGTACCAAAATATTTGGCGATTACAACTTATTCATTATCAATGCATAAAAAAGCTGAACAAAGGCAATGACCCAAGTAGCACAATTTTGGTTGAATCAATGTTGATATTTGGTTGAAATTATTTCAGTTGAAAATGCAACATTGAATCAACGTTGATTTAACATCGTTGATTGAATTAACGTTGATTCAACATCGTTGGTTGAATTAACGTTGATTCAACATCGTTGGTTGAATTAACGTTGATTTGTGATAAAAAATCAACGCTGAAAAAACGTCGAACATATCACACTTTTTCAACGTCATTTTCAACGTTAGAAATGACGTTGATTCAACGTTTAACATTGAAATTACGTTGAAAAAGTGCAACATGGTCAACGTTTTTTCAACGTTGATTTTTCAACCAATTATGCTACCTGGGAAATAAATAAAAAATTAATTGAAAAATTTAGAAAAAATTAAAAAATTCGCCAGAAAATTAAAAAATTTATAAGAAATTTAACAAAATTAAAAATTGAAAAATTTCCGAGAAAATTAAAAAATTTCAGAGAAAATTGAAAAATATCAGAGAAAATTGAAAAATTTCAGAGAAAATTGAAAAATTTCAGAGAAAATTGAAAATTTCAGAGAAAATTGAAAAATTTCAGAGAAAATTGAAAAATTTCAGAGAAAATTGAAAAATTTCAGAGAAAATTAAAAAATTTCAGAGAAAATTGAAAAATTTCAGAGAAAATTGAAAAATATCAGAGAAAATTGAAAAAATTTCAGAGGAAATTGAAAAATTTCAGAGAAATGTGCAAAAATTTGAGAAATTTGTAAAAACTTGAGAGAAATTTGCAAAATTTAAAAAATACAAAAACTCTTTAGAATTATAAAGATTCAAGAAAAATTTCCAGAATTATGTAAGTAAAAAATATCACAGATACAAGATAAAATTGCACAAATTCCATACAAAATTATCTGATTTACAGAAAAAAGCTGGAAAATTAAATAAGTTCAATACAGTATAAAACTTTTCAGAATTTTGTGACATTTGTCCATCTACAGTTAAATGGGCGCCTACAGCCAACAGGTGCCTATAGCCGGGGCCACATTGGCCATAGCCTAGTTATGTCACTGGGAAATAGCATCTACATGTAATGTCTATACGATAATTAAATACGTATGGGCTTTCAAATATCAGTGCAACATTGTGACCGCCAGTGACTCACCGGTGACTCACCGGTACTGACTGTCGTACCGCTAGGGGATTGGTCAGCAACCGTACTCTCATAACCAGAAGTACGTGATCAATCCAGGTGTATAAAGCAAGGTACGAAAACGCCTTGCAGAGAGAATCCTTCTGGCGACTGAAGTCGCAACAACTGATTCGTTCTCTGCATGCCGATGTTTGCCAAACCTAAGTAAGATGGAGAAGTGGGATGCAAGTGCCGATACAGCATGTGAGACGCGATGTAAGCCGCCAAAGGGGATCTTCATCGATTGGCCCCGCCGATGCTACGGCATCGGCGTGGGATCGAGACGTACCAGTCATGGATGCATTCGGTTCGCCGGCTTAGGAATAAAGCCAATATCATAGCAAGAACTAGGATTCATGTCACTTATTTATTAGTGTACCATGGAACCGTGAATCTCCAGCCTCCCTAGGGGCAGAAACCTCAGAACCTAATCACAACATTGGAGCACCATTAAAATTCTATACCAACACATCTTGTTTCCATAGAACATTTACAACAATTCAATATAGATGTTTTATGACTGCAACATTTCAGCAATGTAGCATCTAAATCTATTCAGATTTTAAATTTAGTTGCTATGTTTCAAGTTTTGGCTTCAGAAAAAATCCCATTTTTGTCTTTCATTTCTAAACTATTAAGTAAAATTTTAAAACTTTTAACCAAAGTGTCTCAAAAAACCTTAAAATAGTTTGGTTGTTAAAAAATTTGCCAAACATTTATCTCCATATTGATGTCTAGGAATGTATACAAAATCAAATCATGTTCTTAAAATATAAATTTTTTGATCTGTTTTCCTTTCAGGTGTATTCCTCTTCACAAAGTGTGCAAACCTTCTTCCACCAAAAAATGTTGCGATAATGCACAATGCATACCTACCGTACTTTTTGGTTCCAGATGTGTCGATTAAACACATGAATTAACAAAGTGGCAAAGAAAACTGTTATGAAGCATAATATACTTTGTATCGAATAAAATGATTTAAACTTTTTTCTTTCAATATTTATTTACACAAGGAAATGGTGTTAGCAAATATTTTATAATCTAATGTTTTCTTTTATGTTATATTAGCAGAAGTAGATCTACTTCTGTTATTACATAAATAAACAAATAAATAAATGTCTCGTTTAAAAAGCATCTTCAGAATATGTAGTGCTGTGGGTGTGCTGTGGGTGTGCTGTGGGTGTGCTGGATCATTGAGAAATTCTGTAGAAATTGAAATATAAATGCCAGATTTAAACAGATCTTGTTTAAACGTCTACAGATTATCGTTCGAGTTTTTCTACAGGTTTTTGGCAGGTTTGAAAAGATTTTCTAGTTTTCCTTCAAAAACACTTAAAAAATTCTTTAGAAATATCAATATATAATCTACAAAATATCTAGTTTTGTGGACAATCTAAAGACTTTCTATAATTGTCTTTAACCCTCTGACTTCCAAGCAAAAAATATAACTTTCGTGGCCATGCGTGTGCACATTTGTGCACAAAAAAATTGCCCACTAGTTAGAACACTATACCCGATTTTGTCACGAGTGGCGCTATTTTTGACAGTTAATTGTTGAGGATTATGGGTAAAATAGAATTTAACACCCTCT
The DNA here is from genome assembly GCA_034700445.1 of Stenotaenia linearis. NCBI lineage: Eukaryota > Metazoa > Arthropoda > Chilopoda > Geophilomorpha > Geophilidae > Stenotaenia > Stenotaenia linearis. Next base: position 7,269 of record JAQIXT010002640.1, on the reverse strand, counting down.
ATAATATGTCCTGAAAGTGAAACTAAGAAGCGCTGTGTCAGGTGGCACTTTCGGTGCCACGCCTCTGAGTCAAGAAGCTTACGGCCGGCGTCGAACAAAACGATGAGGGAGAAAATGCTCACTCGAGCGACGGACAAATTCTGCTGATCGACGACAACGCAATATTCAAGTTGGAGAGCATCGATTGGGAGGATACCTATCACAGACTCAGGAGGTATCGATCAATCGATATGAGAGTTGTCTGATTAAAATCAGATGGATTTAAATAGAAATATAGTAGACACCGCTTATTGTGATCACGATTAATGGAATCAATCGGTTAATGTGATCACTTTTACAAAGTCCAGACCGAATGGTACTTTTTCATTGAAGAATTATCGGTTATTGTAATCATTTTTTCGGTTATTGAGATCATTTTTCATCCAAATTTGACTTTCAGCGACAAATTTGGTCCAAATTAAATTCTAATCTTGTATACTTTGGCAACAGAAAAGTGAAATCACACTCAAAATTATATTTTTCTTTATATTTAAGGTCTATAAAGTGAAATAAATTTTTTTAAAGTCATTAAAAGTAGTGCAACAGACTATTGATATTGTAGAAAGAGACTTGATTTGATCAAAAATGATTCGAATCAATAATTGTTGCTTATAATAAGAGCTTTAAAATTCACCAACACCTTTTACTTTTGAATTTTTAACATATTAATGGAAAACAATGGTAAAAACTACATATTTTGTCTTGTTGGCTATTGTTATCAATCGGTTATTGGGATCACTTTGAGGCAGTCCCAAAGTGATCACAATAAACGGCGTCTACTGTATTGATAAAAATCAGCATTCAAATTTTCCAATTTTAGACTCTTAAAAAGGTGTAACCCTGGTAAAAAAAAAGTCTACAGATTATCTTTAGGTTTTTCTAAAGGTTTTTGGCTGGTTTTTAAAGATCTTCTAAAGATTTTCTACAGTATTCCTTTAAAAACACTTCGAAAACTCTTTAGAGATCCTGATAATCTGCAGATTATCCGCAGTTTTTTGACCAATCTAAAGATTTTCTATAGTTCTCTTTAAAAATTCTGTAGATTGACAAACAAACTGTATATAATGTGTAGATTATTACCATTTCTAAAAAGTTTTTGAAAAAGTTTTTGATACTGTGGTTTCGATGTGGTTTCTATTAGTTTCCATTTGCTTTTTGTCCAAATTTCCTGACGGAAACAGCCCAATTGTTTTTTGTAGTAGGGTAGGCTTTTTTAGCAGAGAAATTTTAGATGCTTTTCGTCTAAAATACATTTTAGATTTTGAGAAGTGATGAATTTTAAATTCTATACTGCAAATTTGTATGGAAAAAGTTGTATAATGCATCGAAGAAAGTCAAAATTGAGTGAAAAAAATCAAAAATGATTTTAAAACGGTCTAAAATGAATTTTAAAAGGTCTAAAATGTCATGTTTGTAATTATAAATTTTTGAGAACCAGTTGTTAGAATTCTAGAATGACATTGCCGGTTAAGAAGGCGTTGCTGGCAATTTTGGGTGGAGTTTTAAATTTTTCTCTTTCCCATAATTCCAGTTGAAGATGGGTGTGAGACTTCAGTTGACTGCAGCAACTAATTATATGGAAATGTTGGAAAGTAATTGATTTGTGGTGATTGGAGTGCTGGCATTGACCGATGAGCTCTATGCGTGTTATAAATCACTTCAAGGGTGTTAAACTGATTTTATGATCAGCCCAGCACCAAATATGGGCTGTTAATTGTTCTTTTATGTCAAATAACCTTTGACCCCATTCAACAAAGTTTTCTGGTTGGTTTGGGCTGTTTTTATTATATTTGCATATTAGATGCAATTTTAAGCAAATTTTTAGGTATTTTCTACAAACTTTTGCACACTTCATGAAATTTTTGCATAAAATCTAAGTTTTTGCATAAAATCTAAGTTTTTGCATAAAATTGCAGTTTTTGTATAAAATTGCAGTTTTCGTATAAAATCAGCAGTTTTTGAATAAAATGTACAATTGTATGCATAATAAAATACGGGCCTGCGAATGAAGAAGGACATACAAGACAACAAAAATATATAATTTACAATATTATATTTTAGTTTTAAACTTACGTAGTAATTTGATACGATCTTTAAGTTCTGCTAAATGAACGATTGTAATTTCAAAGCACAATTCCTTTAAAGTCGGGATTGGTTTTCGGAACGGCATTGTTTGTTTTCATTGTTGAAGTTGACTGCGACTGTTCTTGATCTAATCTAATATTAAAAGGGGATAAAGGCTAGAATGTGAATAGGATGACTCAGCAATGACATTTCGGATAAAAATTGCCTTTGTTTTTATATAATAAATCGGTATAAAATTAAATAAGCCATTCATGGTGCAAAGTGATTTTTTTTTATGATTACATTTCGACAAAAAACGAGCGAAATAAGAAAAATTCAATAACAGGTACTCGAAAATCTTGAAATCGACAATTGTAATTTCGATTTTGAGAATCGCGATTACCATGCGGGTTTTGTGGTGAAGCAACCAGTCCCTATGCGTGCTGCCCTTTTTCTTTTCTGCAACGCACCTTGCAACATTATAGCATTTATGCGCCCGTTCCGTTAAAATGCTCTTTCATTACGGTATTGAATTCGAAACTACAATAAAAGTTTATTTAATTGAATTTAAAATTATTTGATAAAACCTCTGAAATTAATTTAGATTAGTGAGTACATCTGATATGATAAGGGGGGGTCACACGCTAGTCACACGTCACACGTCATGCAACGAGTTAGATATACATAAACCCTTTCCCCTAGGTCCGTTCACAGTATACAAATCAAGACGTAAAATTTCCGACGAAAAGTATATTTTCATTTATACAATGTCTTCTGACAACGAATTTCAGGACGATTACGATTATTCAGAAGAAGACGAAGCCGACTATTACTGCAATTCAAACGTTTTCACTGAACCCGAACCAGATTTTGAAAGCTTTCAATTTGACTGTCTATCCATCAAGGATGCGGAGAACTTATTAAACGAAAAATGCGAAGTTTTGTGCAACAGTTTCAATGTGTTACAATATTCGGCCAAGATATTACTCCACGCGAATCAGTGGGCTTTGACCGATGTCGTTGAAAAAATCAAAATTGAAGGCATCGAACAAGTTTTAATCGATTCCAGGATTAAACCGTCAAAATTTTCCAATTTGTCTACGGAAATATCTGAATACGAATGTCCTGTATGCATTGACGAATTCAATATCGAAGAATTTAGACATTTGGAATGTGGCCACTTGTTTTGCATTTCCTGTTGGATGTCGCATTTCGAAGTTCAATTGAGTCGAGGAATTTCAACGGCAATCGAATGCATGGAAAAGGACTGCAAAGTTATTGTACCTGAAGATTTTGCATCGAGTATTTTAGTTGGATCTAATTTCCATCAAAAGTATCTGCAATTTGCGTGCAATGATTACGTCAGATCAAATCCCAATCTTGTATTTTGTCCTAGCACCGATTGTAATGTGATTATTTACGCCCAAGAAGTGAAAAGTAAACGAGTCACGTGTAGTGAATGTGAAACCAGCTTTTGTTTTAAATGCGCAACTGATTATCACGTTCCGTGCGACTGCGCAACTATCAAAAAATGGCTAATTAAATGCGCAGATGATTCCGAAACCGCTCATTACATAACGGCTAACACAAAAGATTGCCCAAAATGCCAAACAGCCATCGAGAAAAGCAGCGGTTGCCGCTACATGATGTGTTCTAAATGCAAACAAGAATTCTGTTGGAATTGCTTAGGATATATGATAGGATATAAACACCCTACCCAATGTAATCGATTTGTTGAAGATGAAACTGCTTCTACATTACCGGTAAATGCAGCTAGAGAAGCGCTCAGGAAATATCTGTTTTATTATGATAGATGGGCTAATCACGCCAAAAGTCTCAAGCTTGAAGAACGATCTTTGAAGAAAATACAGGCAAGAATTGACAAGAAGGTGATGAACAAAGAAGGATCGTGGATCGACTGGCAATATCTATTCGACGGTGGTGCTGTTCTTGCTAAATGTCGGTACACGCTGCAGTACACGTACCCTTATGCTTATTACTTGGAATCTGGGCCCAAAAAGGAATTGTTTGAGGATCTCCAATTTCAACTTGAACAAGCGATTGAGAATCTGTCGTTTATAATAGAACGAGCAGAAATTAATGTAAGTAGTAGAGGAGAAATTGAACAGAAAATGACAATTTGTGAAACGCGACGCAAATTGTTTCTTCATGATTTCAATGACGAAAATGGTTTGTTGTGAATGATTAATTGATTAAAAACAAAATTGTATTTTCTTAATGCTATAAGCTGATTGAAGTTTATGAAATGATATTTTTGTAAAGTTGATAAATTAAGAGCAATAAAAGACATAATAATGTACGTATTTTTTGTATAATTAATATACTTATTTTAACTGCTACACACACCAAACTTACAGCAAGCTTACATTTCAAATTAAACTTAAAATTTAAGAAAAATAATTTAGTATAAATTAACAAATAATAAATATTCTAAGATTTGTTTATCTTATCAGCATATTTTAATATAAAAAGCTTCATTACAGTATTTTTTCATTCATTTACTATAAATATAAAGATGGTGAAGAAGTTGCTGATTTCAATCGACGCTTTAAAGACTATGAACATATGTTGTTGGCAATCGAAATATTTCAAGCATTGAACTGTTAAATTTAAAAAAAAATTGTAACCGAAATCTACGTGGGTGTGTACTTGTTCAATAGTGTGACGTCAAAATTGTGGGGGGGGGGGGGATTTAGCAACGTAATATTTTAAAGAAAATTCTGAAATTATTTTTAGTTGCAGGAAGAATTTCGTTGCAGTAATATTAATCAATAGATTAACAATAATAATTACCAGTTAAATAATTAATATTGTACCAGAATATTTCCACGTTCTCATAAAATAAATTAAGTTCCAAACTCGCCATGCAGATCATGAGAAGTAAACCGAATTTTAGGAGTTAGTCACGTGATACGATAGACGGGCCCTTCTAGATAGAATAGAATAAAAGGACAACACAATCAAGTTATCGTATACGTAGTCGAATTCTAGTATCGAAGATTAAAACGTCTTTAGCCAACAATGGAAGCCGATCAAATTGTACAATACATTATTTCCAGTGTTTTGGATGGAGCTATGCAACACGTGAAACCAAACCCCAACGAATGTAATCAGCAACCTCCAGATATTACCGAATCTCAGCAAAAGCAATGCGATTCACCTGCTCCGAACAAAACGGACATTGAATTAGTCAATCGTCACGAAACCGAACAACCGGTGACCGATTCATCCACTGAACCAAAAATAAATGCGGATGATAACGAATCGAATTTGGATAAGAGTGATAATGATATGGAAATTTCTTTTGAAAATAAATCTGGAAAAAGAAAAGGGTCGAGTGATCTCGAAGACCCAACTCCGATTAAAAAATTCAAGTTATCGCCCCGAAGCGAAACAGAATCGAACGATAAGTCTGATACCCAAATGTCGCAAAAAGTCGAGAGTCCAACTTTGCCCAAACCGCACCAAGAATCGGTACCTTCCACGAGCGAAGAAACACCGAAACGAGGAAGAGGGCGTCAAAGAAAGACTCGGCTTCAGAATGCCACAGGAAGAGCCAACGAACGAGGAAAGCACAAAAATAATCTAATCAAAAAAATGTTCTCTGCTGTTTTCAACAAAAAAAATAATTCAATAAAAACTTTAGTTTGCGAGTTTGTTTTTCTAGTTCTGTCTCTTTTCTTTGAATTTGTTACGTATTTCCTTTAAATTTTTTCTAAGAGATATTGTGGTTGTAAGGGTGAAATTAAGAAATTTTGTTATTAAGAAATTAGAGGGTAATTTGGATGATGAATATCGACGTTTGTATTATTATATTACATTACAGTGAATGTGTGCCATTGGCAGCATTTTTCTGACTAAAAATTATTAATTTGAATAACTTCATGTAAACAAATTTCAATTTCATATTTTATTTTTTAGTTGTTTCAGTTATTAAACTTAAAAAAAAAATCTTTTAAACGTAAAAATCGTCAACATGTGGCTCTATTAGCGTAAAGCAATTGGCGTGTTCGTGCACTGCGGTACAGTCTAAGGAATATCAATTAGTCAATTGCAATTAGTTAGGAGAGGGAAATACAGAAGTTAAAGTAATATTTTTTCAATGAAGAAACTTAAACCAGCTTTATTTAATTCTAATTAAACATGAAATTTAAGAAAAAATTAATAAACATTCCTACATCTTTTATCAGTTTTAAGTATTTTAGTCCTTTTGCATTCACAATACATGTTAAATAGCTCTTTTATCTTCTATTAAAGTATTTGCAGGAAAGCATGCCAAAATATAGACCAAAGTTATGTTCCTTGAAATTCAAATGTAAGACATTAATCATCATCCGCCTACGCGATGATATTGCTTACCTAAAACTCAAAATACAATTTAATAAAAAGTATAATCTCCTTTATTTTATTCATATACTGTAATCTGCATCGAATCCCATTACATAGAAAACAAAACATCAAACGTCGCTGCAACTACATCCAAAAATTAAACTAGTTTTACTCGATTGTGTCATTTACTTCATAAAACTCAGCGAAAAACTTCATTTTCTGTTTAACGAAATTGTTTGTCAATTAACAAATTTATAGTCATACAATGGCAGTTAATTAAAACACTTACAGATTAATGAAGTCCTACTGGAGCCAATTTAAACATGATTCAACGCTGCTGATGTTAGTCCACACTTAGACGCGTATTCGTGTTTATACCATTGGGCCTTTATAACGATTTTATCGACTTTTTATCTTTAATTTAAATTTCGAGGCTTTTTAACAATTAAACCATGAAATATTTAATTTTAAATTCCTAATAAAAACGCAATTTTACATTAAAATGAACTTTATTATGAGTGCTTTTTCAAACGATTACACACTAAAATTAAACTAAATTAAACTAAACTAATGAAATATAATTAATAGCGGCTTCTCGAAACACCATCACGAGTCATTCGACCGATTCTTTTTCGAAGGCGGAGTATGTGATGCCGAATCTGAAGACTGGAATTGGCGCATCGCTTGATAGAATCCTGTATGATATCCAGTCATATACCACGAGATTAGGGTCGAAGAAAGGACGTCATCGGGCGCTTCGGCAGACAGAGGCGGTAAGGGTGGTGGAGGAATCGGTGAAATGTTAGGCATGTTGAA
>JAQIXT010002639.1:0-10235 GCA_034700445.1 Stenotaenia linearis | reverse complement strand
GTTGAATTAGCACTTAAGGCACTTAGTATCCCACAATGCACCATACCTCTCTCTTAAGTTACGTTACGATCAAGTGTAAACGTAAGTGTGAACCTAGCATAAGACCAAAAATAAAATAAAATTCAATATACTCGAAAGTAATCGATACTTTCCATAAATAATCGAATACAAGTTGCAAAGTATCAGAAGTAATCTCGACAATCCTAGTAAAAATGTTCGATGAACGTGTAAAAAGTTGAATTCTGATAAGAAAACAAGAAATCCCTTAATTGCTGCGTGTATAAATTTTCGTGAGTGTAAATGGAGGTCGAAAAAGTGTCAAAATCGTTCACATTTTTTCGCCATTTGTTAAGATAGCTGCATCACGTAGAGGAAATCCACGAGCAGAGATTTATAGTGGCACATCAAGCCAGTACGAGATATATTGCTCCTAAAGGTTGTACTATTAATCATATCACGGGGGGTGAAGTTGGTTCAGGTGTTCCTGCAACAAGAGATGATTAGGGGAGAAATGGGCGTGGTGTTACTTGATTAATTAATCCAATTAATTGCAGGGAGGAGTAACTGATTGGGATCATGGAAAACCCAATAAATGGTTTTAATTTGCAATTGTCCCAGGATGGTAACAGTTTGTGATCGAATTGCCGCACTTGGCGCCAACTTGCACTGCGTGCAATGACTTATTTATACGATTTACGGGTTTAACTCCCGCTAATTCACTTCAAATATCCATTAAAAATGGAGTAATTAAATTTGCTAATATTTTCTCAAACAACTGAGATTTACTAAAGTCCGTGCGCTGGTAAATTGAGAGGAAAAGTGCGTGATCTGATTGGTTAGTATAGTTACTGCATTGTTACTGCTATGTAACAATGCTTGTGTTAAATTGCCAACCAATCAGATCGCGCACTTTTCCTCTCAATTTACCAGCGCACGGACTTTACACTCAATAAAATCCCAACTCAAATATTGTTGAATCAAACAATAACTGATTCATTTTACTATTATATATTAAAACGAACAATATATTTAGTCAAAACAACCAAATTACTTCAAGTGCAATTTTTTCAGTGTACCATTTACTTTGTTATTAAATACGTTAAAACATAGCACAACTTCTCGTAACTTATAATTGATTTCTGATCGGTATTGTCCTTATTTCAGAATGACCACCACCAAAAAGAATGTAGAACATGTTCAGACAAGTTGCTGTTTCCCTAGAAATAATAAAAAGAAAGCGACTAACCCTAAAAGCTTCACACCGTAGGGCATAAATAGCGTCAAAATGACTGCAAAAAGTCGTTGCTTCTTACACAAATGTTTTAAATGTGTCTTTATACTTACACTAGGCCATCACTGACCGTGGGATTCGAAATAACTCGCAAAACAAACAATTTGTCTGCACTCCGAGCGACGCTGACTGTAGGATTTACGTTTGCTAGTGGCGCTCAACGAGTTTGGCCGCAGTGCATTGTGGGCAAATACGCCGAATCAACAGCACACTTTTGTTAGAAATTTTTAAAAAAAATTCTTACAAAAAATCAATTAATATTAAAGAGAAATGAATAAATTTGTAACTGAATAAAGAAAAAAGAGCCAGCGGATGAATACTATGCAAGGTGTAGGGTCGGGTGATTTATAACACATACAAAAGACGTAGACGGATGACCCTCAGGGCATTAAGCAACGTCCCTACTGAGTTATAGGTTGCCTTTTCTCCATGCCCACCTGCAATTTCCCACACTAACGTTTGCCCAAATTGAAGATTTGACCCCTGGAACGACTGGGTGAGTGTACCATTAAATAACTAAAAGTTAATTTCCGCTTTAACATTAACCAAATTAATATTATTACAAAAACTACTCTTGGGAATTACGTTGTTGATTACAGCAACTGTAACAGCAGCAACAACAACAATAAACTTAATTGTGTGCAACTATTTCAATTTTAATTTTAAAACCAAATTGAATGGGCGTTTAAACGAAACGATGACTTTAAAATAAATCGAAAAATTATTCAAAAAAAATAAATTCTATTTTTATATAAAAGCAAATCTTTTGAAAACAAAAACAGTCATAAAAAAAGTCATGTTTCCGTTCAACCTCATTAAGTTCTGTCGCTTTATAGAATTTTCATAAGAAATGCAGCCAAGAATAGTATAAATAACGAAAGAGAGAAGCTTAACGTATTAAAACAATGCTTATTTAACATTATAAATTAGAAATCAGCGTAAATTTAAAAAAAAAAAGTGAAATGAGTGAAAGGAGGGGGAAAAGTTACCCTAAGAAAAAGAAAGCGAGTGGAAGAAAGAATAAAAAAGAAAAAAAAATAATAAAAAGATGTGAAGCAGAAAAGACTGACAAAGAAGGTTCTTATGAAAATAACATGAAAGAAAAATTTAAATTGAAAAACAGTCCAAAGAGAAAATATCATGCTCTTGTGTAAACACTGTACTCCTCAAATTACAATTTTAAATTGCTGCTGCTATAGTGCAAAATTTTTTTAATATCCAATAAGTATTTTAGAAAAAATTGGCATATGTTTTATTTAAGGGAATCGAATTACCGAGTTGATAAGAATGCAAAAGTTTTCGAGAAAATTGGAAAAGTGGATGTAAAAAAAGGAATTATCAACAAAACGTTGGAAAATTGAATTGTACGTAAGTAAAATCAACCCAGTATCGAGCACTAAACAAGTCCATCTTGGTTCCTCGAGGAAAAGTTTGAGGAAAAAAATGTAACAATCAATATGAGAAATGTCTATTGATATTAAAGATGAAATGCACTTTGCAGTTGACGTTGGCCAATTTAAAGACGAATACTATCTTTCGTGACAAGTGGATAAAATCTAATTGAATGCGACAAACGTTGCCTCGAGTCTGATTTTCATAAATTTTTCATCTAAAGTAAATACTTGTATTTTAATCTCGAAACAGGAAAATACGTTTAATTTCTCAGATAAAACCAAAGTTTTTAAAATTTCTGGAATGGATGAATTTAATTTCTGATTTTTACATCATAAAAATTGACATTACGATAATTCAATATTAATTTTTTAATCGTAAAATCGATGTTGAATTGATTTTCAATTAAAATTATTTGAACCAAAAATCAATGTCGATTCGACCATTGTAATATTGTCATACCTTATTTTGGCTCGCGACAAAACGTGGTCCACAGTAGACGCCAATAGAGACTTAGCTAAAACTTGGTACCAAGTTCCCAAGTAACAAAGTCACATACATCGTCAAAAACTTGGTAACTTCCGGTGGAATTTGAGAAAACATCGTACGAAATCCAACCAACTTTATCATGAAAGTTGGTATGAAAAACTTGGTTACAATGTTTTGTTACGCATGCGCAATGTGCACAACAATGAGCCACTTCCGTTGTCACATGCCGCCATTTTCTGCTCGCTTCGATGTTCGATCGCGAGTTTGGATGGAGTTTAAATGATAAGCTAATTACGTTTTGGCTGAACCAACACCTCAGACAGAACAACCATAGCTTTTGTGGCATCGCGATATAAAAATATCGATGAGAATAAACAAAATTTAAATAGAAGCAACAAATTTGAAACTTAGCAAGTTTGCATTAGGTAAGTAAACTGTCTGCTAGCTAAATTACTAAGCTATCAAATTGGTAAATTGTTGGTACTAAGTTTTCGCTAACTCTCTAATATCCCACGCTAACACCAAACTAACCTAACTAAACTAATCTAATTAAATTAGATTGAATTTGACAGCTGAAATTAGGTTAGGCCATTGACCTGCACCACTCCCATTCAGTATTATGCTTCACAAAACCATACAAAAATGCAATTAGAATGCCATTCATTTGATCTTGTGCAGTAAAATCAGTGATTTAAGTATAAGTAACTCTTGAATTTCGATCGCAGGTCGAGTCCTTGGATTTAATAATGCATGGTACGTTCTAAAGTATCCTTGTGTTTACCACTTTCAATCTTCTGAGAAAAGTAAATCTCGATCTTTACCTACACTTTGTCTTACGGGAATCCCCACGGAGTTGCTGTAATGCCTGTTGGGAAATAAGATCCAAAGTCAAAGAATTTTCTGATTTACTTTGATTTTAGCCGCCTGTGACCTTACTTATAACTCCATTCAAATCACTCGTTGCCAGGTGATGAAATCGTAGAAAAGTAGTGTTAATTTAGAGTTCAGGGTACTTGGAAATTAAATGGATGTGCACTTGTATTAACTATTGAATTAGTAAACAGCAGAGACAAGCCTTATATAAAGCTAGACCGCAGCAATTTATCTCAATTGCACGCCCCGACTTGTTCTATCTGTAATAGACAGAGAGAGAATCCTAACAAATCCCTCAGTTGCTCTCCGTCAACTTGGCGCATTGCTCACCAGGTGGACATTTATCCCCCAGCGGGCTTTCAAATGTTTGTCATGGGACCGACTGGGAATCGATATAAAAGAAGTTTGTCGGCAACATGTTGGTCAAGTGGCACTTTGATGCGCTCGTCGACATGTTTGGCGCTGTTTCGTGATTCTTAGCGCGACCGCTAATTAAGAGAGACTAGAGCACTTCAGCCTCTGCTCCTGGACAAGAGCAACTTTCTAAACGAGTTGTGGCATTAAGATCCACTCAAGGTAAATAACACTGACCGCTGCATTTTCTTTTCGGCGCGACGCACTCGAGAGTCCTCCAATCTTTACGGTTGTGAGCAGTCGAGAGCATCTTGTGTCTCTGATCCTCTTTCCACAAACAACAACGTCGGTCTCGCCACTCGTCGTGCGACAAAATCGTTACAAACACGTACAAAACTTTTGCCGAATTTTATTCTGTCGTATAAAAACGTCAGATGCCAACTGAAGTGTATTCGATCGATAAATTATAAATACTTGCCGACAATTTGTATCGTGGAATAACTCCTCTTCACTTGTACATTGAATAATTGTAGGTAATATATATCTGTGTTCCAAAAATAGTTCCATTAAAACAATTTTTAAATATTTTCATACATTTTTGAATCCCGAGCGAAGCTGTGTTAATTAGCTAGTTATTTATAACATAACAATCAAACAACCAGAATACTTAATCAAATACACTTCAACATTGAAGAACTTTCATTCTTCTCGAGAAAATCATAATTAAAGAATAATTGTAATCGGTCAACAAAATGAGAAAGTGCATTTCCAGTCTTTCCAACTTGTCAAAACGTTCCATTTGTACAGTATGAATTTCGGCTAAAATTAATGACCGTCGTTTTAAATATTTATTCGCATTTCACATACTAAATTATTAGCAATGGACCCTTCAATTAACGTCAACTCTACCTAAAACCTCTTTAGAAATCCTTCACTATGCATCACTTCAAACTACACAAACACTGTTCGCGTTTAATGAACAGAAATGTCACGGCGTGTAATTGCAAACGCACAATGGTGCAGATTTCATGTCCGCCGAACCCGATATTTTATTGATATTGAAGCTGCAAATTGCCTCTTCTCCAATATCCCCGCCTTTGACCTTCGCATTTCCACATATACTTCTTTTTGTAACAAAAAACATTAAATTCAGGACGTTTTAAGAAAATCGAAAATGACGAAGAACCGAGTTGGTATACACAGGTGGAATGAGGGTAGTTCCTGGGTGATGGATGGGGTGAGCAGTGCGATGGGATCCCGCCATCATTCATGGTTTTAAGTACGTGACAGGGCTAGAGGAAATTCCTCTCCTAACGAGGCAGGCAAAAGGAGTAATTTACCCATCAAGCGGGATTATGGGAATTCTCTCGACCCACTTACCTTTCGCTATAACTAAGAATTTGTTTAATATTTGCTGTTTCCTCGTACCACCAGCCATTTTGCCTTTATGAAATACGCAAAACTGTGCAACTGACAGGGTCACGTGGTCCTGTCCATCAAAATGATTGCCTCGAGAGAACTTCCCCATCCAATATCTTTCGCCTTATAACTCCACAATGAGATTCCATTGAGGTTTCATCGACTTCTCAAAGTGTCAATCACAATTGAAAGTTTTTCTCCATTCCAAATTGGTTTTTTTCACAGAAAAAAAAAAAAAATGTAGTATGATTAATACGCACCCGAGACGCCCTGCAAAGTCAATATTTGTCGGGTTATCAGATATCGAGGCTTAATCCATTCACAGAATTGGATTTCGTGCAGAATACTGTATCATTCGTTCTCTATATGTTTTTAGCGACGGCTGACTTGTGTTCATAAGCAGACGCTATTGAAATTCCGCTCACTTTTCCGGCCAGCGACTCAAATATCCCACGGTGCCGCGTTAAGAATACTAAAATTGCGACAAAGGAACATCATATTAGCTAAGAAAATTCTCCCTTTGGCACATTCTCGTCTGTCTATCGTTTATTTCACGCTCCGACTGAGTTAACAAGAAAAATGTTTCGACAATTCCAATTAAATGCTAAATGCAGTTACGATGAAAAATGTCAACATCTATGGGAATCTACTCAGGTAAGTACACCCTTTCAAAGATTACGACCGCTTAATTTCATTACCCTTCAAAGAAACGCTTGACTAAGTATCAAAAGCGACCTTCCTACTCCTACCATTTTTTCCATCTAACCTTTGAAATCGGGAAAAAAATTTAATAAAACGCTCGGTGCTTTCAAATTGTAAATATAAATATAAAATGAAAAATTTTCCAATTCAATGACTTTGCCTTTTTTTTCTCTTCTCGTTAAATGGCGTGCAATCAAAGTAAAAATTTCGATGTTAACATCGATCACGTTTTCTCTTTTTATCAGAAATGAAACTGTCAATGTGTTTGTTCAAAAGTACCAATAAATAAGTAACGAAGGAACAAGTTTGATTTATTTATTTATCGTAGACGCTCAAATGGTGAATTACATTGTTTGTTGAGACAGTAGGTAAGAATACGGTTAAAATGTTTACAATTGTTAAGGCATACAAGTTACTGTGGAAGTTATATAAAGATAATAACTATTAACCAATAAACAGATAGGAATTTATTTAATAAAGAAATTAATTAATAATATAACGTCGTACAATTAAATAACAGTAAAGTTATCAAAAATATAAAGACGTACATAAACCTCCAGTTTCACCAAACCCAGCCGCTTGTTTCAGCGCTTTTTCATACAATCACGCTTCACCATCTCTTCTTACAGTCATAGTTCTGTTTCAGTCACGCTCACCTTACAACTGCTCGTCAAAGGGAAGGTCATTTCAAACTTTACATATGTGGTAGGGGTAGGAGTTTTCAAGAAATGTGGAACGGTGGAAGTTAAGTTCGAAAAGGTAGACAATTTGCATTGTGGGCAGCTCAGATCCCTAATGTTTTCCCCTTCATTCGCCACAACAGCTTGATGAACAGTTGGCAATAAAGGTGGAATAGAAGAAAGAAAGAAAAACCCAAGTATACTCTTCATAATTCGTCAAATAGCAATTTTTTCTCTACTCGGATCCCAACGGTATTTTTATGAGACGATCTACGAAAGCGAAAGTCGTAAATCCGCCCCACAAACGAGACTCCAGAGATGATCACATGATCATAAAATAAGGCTTGCTCCCTCGGTGACAACATTAAGAGAAAATGCTTCCGGAAAAAAGTTAAACAGGTAAATAAAAGTAAAAAACATTGTTCTAAACGTCGTTCTCCAAACACGAGCGAAGTTAAAATAATTAAAGTGAACACGAACGGAATAATGTCGTCGCCTCCGTATCTATATGTAAGTCACAAAGACAAACCTGTGCAAATTCCAATTGAAAAGACGTAATAAAAGAAGGGAATCTTGTAATTGCTCGGCCAATTACACCCTTTAACAAAAGAAAATGCTGACAAAAGCACCCAAATGCAAATTGATCCAGTAGGGCCAATTGGGCCCTTGCGGGCAACCTCTTTAAAAGACAAACAATTGCATTTAATTAAACTTTGATCATTCTATTCGCGTTTGATTCCTCATAAATGTAAAATTAATGTACAAATCAATAGCGTGTTAACCTCGGGTTAAAATCGATGCAAATTTGTTAGTGAAGGTTAATCAATTAAAAGATTAGTGATTTGTTATTGGTGAAAACTTTCTGTAAAAGCTAATTGATTTTTAGAAAATTGTTTTAATTAGCAATTGCTGTTTCGTGATGACTGGAAAACTATTTTTCTAATCGCAAAGTATAAATTAGTATATCTCCATATTGGAACCCGCCATGTTTGATTTTTTTACCAATTGCACTGATGTAAATTTAATTCCTAATTAATTACACAGTTTAGAATAATTTTTACAAACTTTACAAGAATAGTAGAAGAATGAGAAAATAATGTATTCGTGACTAGAGTTGATTGTTGGAAAAGATGGCGTCGACCCGAGTGAATGAAATGTGTTCTTGAATAAATGCATCGTGAATTTTATATTATAACTGGGATTTGTGCTTATTTCGACATGAAGATACCTTGATCCATAATACATCTTTAGCTTGTTCAATGTCTGGAAAGTTTTTTGAATTCGAGCTATGAGTCTGGTGTTCTGGATGCCTCAAAAAAGATTGAAATGGAGCCCAAAAGAGTAAATCCCATTTTTGTCAATTTTGTATTTTTCATTCCTAAACTATTCAAGTAAAATTCAAAATTATTTAACCAGAATATAAATCTAGCATAAATGCCTCACAACAACGTAAATAATTTTATTCTATTACAATTGCTGAAAAAATACAATTTTTAACTGACCGATTATGTGTGGTTGGAGTAATCTTGAATCGAATTAACCGTGTTTAAAAATTTAATTCAGGTTCGGTTCTGAAGCAGCAAAACTGCATAAAACCATGACCAAACATGATTCTCTAATGTCTCTAATACATCGGAGACCTGTTATGGCTTACTTGACTTCTCGGACAAGTAAAGTTCAAATCTTTCGCTAGAGTGTTGAGATAAAGACAAATTTCTTTGCTTTCTCTCATCACTTTAAATTGTTTATCCAAATTAATTATGCGGAATTTACATTTGATTTATTACTCAATTCAAAATTCAATTTTTCCTTTTAAAAATTAATTTTTATTTTCCTATTATTTATTCGCTTCTGGTTTTGATTATTTCAACCCTTAGCATTTCCAGCATAAACCGTCAAAGTAAATTATAGGCAGTCAACAACAATCATAAATATAAATCGGTGAAGTTTCTCTTTAACTTTGTTTTAGGAGAAAGAAATAGGTTGCAACTCGACTGGGAAAAAGGCCAAAAAGTGATGGCTTCGTGTTCCATTCTATGCAACAATCTCGCGAGACATGCCGAGTCTCCTACGCGGTATATAAAGGACTTGAGGGGAAGCCCAACTGCTAGCCTCCAACCACCATCTAATCGGATTAAAGAACACTCAGTAGGGAAGCAGAGCTTGAGCTGCATTGCACTGTAACAAATAAAAGTTGCCAATTGAAATCCCATGACGCAATGTTTACCGAGTACATTTTTAATCAGCACTGCCTTTTCTATTTGATTATTCGCTTTAAATACGACGTAATTATGTTGTGTCTTCCATAACTCGCTTACCATCATCTAGTTCATTATTGGAAAAATTTCATGGCCACTTACTGTTACGCCAACCAACTAGTAGTTAAATTATAACCGAATTTATGCGTTGTTCGCGCATTTGATGTTGTCTCCTTCCTATAAATTATACGCATTTCTCGCGCCTGTTGCAGTGTAAGGAATCGTTATTGGAATCGTTATTTAACGATTCCAATTCCATTAAACGTTAGACAAAAAGAATTTATTCAATAAGATAATTAAGTAATAATATTAATATAATGTAATATAATTAAGTAACAAATAAAATATAAAGATATCAAAATAAATCATCCGACAATAGTAAGAAGTAATAGGGGTGTTTGGTACTGCTTGCAGTGCTAAAGTTTTCATTCGCACTCAAAATACACGGAAATAATGGTAATAAAGGGTAAAGTAAGTGTTTTAATAGCAGTTCCATCTCATTCGTAACTTCCGGTTACCTTGAGATGACGTAGTATCCGGCTACCTATCAGAAATTTACAAACTCCTCCCTTCTATTTCCATTAGTTTCTTTGCCAAGGGGCTCTAAAATCTCAAGGTAACCGAAAGTTACGAATGAGATGGAATTAAAAATTAAACGAACTTACCAAGTGATGTTTGATGATAATTCCATCGAATGAAATAACGAAGGGTTAACTAGCCCATCCTCTCCCTCCCTTAATAATAATTTTTTGCTTGGCAATATTCTAAAGACTGACT
>JAQIXT010002638.1:0-10238 GCA_034700445.1 Stenotaenia linearis | reverse complement strand
AGAAATAAAAATTAAATCACAATAGAATAATACCCAAAAAGTGACCGGTTCATCAAAACAGTATAATCGATCACGACTGGTCACAAAAAAGTTTGATTTTAATTTTCAAAATCAAACTTAGAAATGTCATAGTCTTGAAATTTAAAACAATGCCAAAAAGAGACCGGTTCATCTAAAAAATTAAATCCAATCATGACCGGTCACAAAAAAAAATTTTTTTTTTCAATTAAACAAACAAAACTGACCTTATCTTATTTTATTTTATCTAGCAACAGCGTGACGCCGGCTGAAAACGGAAACAGCAACAGCAACGATGGCATCGTCGTGCCTACAAACACAAATCCAAACATAATAACAAACACAATCACAAACACAATTCCACCGGCAAACGACCAATCGCCGATTTCAACAAACTCAATAGTAACCCCGAGCAGTTCCTGTGATTCATCCATACCGAGAAAACGACAAAAAACACAATCGGCCGACGAATCCGGCTCGGGACTCGACGCTGGACAGGAATCGGTCGGCGAAGAAGCCGGATCCGATTCGGCGCCGAGCAACGAAATCGAATTGGTCTTCAAACCCCATCCGCAAGTCGAGGATCTGGGCGAAGGGTTCATTCGGTACATCAAAACAACAGCTAATGCAACAGGTAGTTCATTAAAAAATAAAATAATAAAAATTTTTAAAAGAAAGTTGAACTTATTTCTTTATTTTTATTTTTTTTAGTCGATCATCTGTCTAAATATTTGATGATGCGTCTCGCGCTCGATTCGAAGCTCGAGGAATTGACCGGTCCGGAGGTTCCTAACGCCGATACGCAGTTCACTATTTATATCGCGAGTACGCCCGGTCAGTTTACCGTTTTAAACGGAAACATGACGTTGGATCAAGTGAACGAGAAATATTGGAAAGTGAATAAACCGTTGGAAATGTATTATTCGGTTAAGAAATAGTTTATAATTTTTTATTTTTTGTTGTTGATATGATGCAATTATACAAAACTTTATTTAAGTATAAAAATTTAGGTTTATAAAAGTAAGATTCGTTTTAAAATTGTTAATGAGGTTGTGAATGAAGTTAATTTTTACTGCGAAGCAGAAATTGGCATAAAATAAACGAATGTTATGAATAAATGGTATATGGTATATAAAAAGGTGTCAGAATTCATTATTTTATTGATAAAGCAACTTTATAATCGTTTATGTAAACAAACTGTGCCGCCATTTTGGTTCCTCCATGAGTCTCAGTGACGGATGTAGTTCCGATGAATCATTTTTTAAAATTTTAAATATTTAATATTTTTTAAATAACTAAAAATAAGTGCATAATAAATAATAAAAAATAAGAAATTCAATTTTCACAAAACACAAAAATAAAATCTAATCGAATTAATTTCAACCAATCACAACACACCCCGGCCGCATCGCCCGTTCAAAAATCAAACCCCGACCGTTTCCGCCACTCATTTGTACATTACCGCGTTTTTCATCATGGCAAATCATCATTTAAACTACAGGTACTCCAAAAAAACAACCAAAACCCACATTTCTAACACCCAAACTTAACTTTCCAGGGAAATAATCCCCAACCAATCGATGGTCCGCCGCTGGAAAGACATACGAGTCGACACGGGCGCGGCACAGAGCACACTCCAGGACATAATGCTCCCCGAATGCGCGGGCGGCTTCACATACAGAGACAGCAACCGCCCAAACTCGGTCACACGCCACCGTTTCATCTACTGGAAAATCTCCCACGACGTCTTGGAACTCTCTGAACAATCCCTCGACTACAACCTCCACGGAAACCAAGTCCGATTCCGGTTCCAGGACACCCCG
Source organism: Stenotaenia linearis (assembly GCA_034700445.1). Taxonomy (NCBI): domain Eukaryota; kingdom Metazoa; phylum Arthropoda; class Chilopoda; order Geophilomorpha; family Geophilidae; genus Stenotaenia; species Stenotaenia linearis. The sequence goes on along the minus strand of JAQIXT010002638.1, from coordinate 8,397 downwards.
GTCCTCGAAGGCGTCAGCATCCACGAAACGAACAACCACGTGATCGTCCTGGTCGCCACGGTCTTCAGCGTGCATCGCCTCGTCTTCCCGCACCCGAGCAAACTCCAAAGGCAAGATTTCCTTCACGTCAATCCGAGTGACCATTCCTTCCCGTCCGTCTTCAGCGACGCGTCGGCCGCGACGGGGAACGACCCGCGGTCCCAGTTCGTCTTCGAATTGACCAACAACGCCGCGGGACTCCCGCACTCGGCCGCGAGTTGGCTCGCCGACGACGGGGAAGCTGTTTTCGGGATCGCGAGTCACGTGGATCGAGTCATAATCGTCCGTCTGCCCCGCGCGGACTCGAACCGCCCGGCCGGGGTACACGAGCTGAGGTGCTCGTCGGTCATGCAGTGGTTCTGGACGGGAATAATCCCGGCGTCCATCAGGAGCGGGCGTGACGCGACGATCGTCAACGTTTGTTTGCATTCGCTGGAAAACGATTTGTACGTTTTTGCGCTGACAAGGGATTGTAAAATCAGACAGTTCTCGTGCGCCGATTACGAATGCGTGATGGTTTTTGATGTTTTGGAAGCACTGGACCTCTCTTCGGTTAAAAATGTCGCCGGACCGCAGAACCATTCGCTCCGAAAGGCCGTGGGAAGTTCGCCGACCTCACTTTACCTCGGTGTTTATCTTTGTTTGAGCAACAGTCGCCACATTTCCGTTTTCCAGTCGGTCCACCAATCGAAGCAGTACCAATTACAACTCGTGACCACAGTACAGCTCCCGGAATGTCACGTGATCGATTTAACTCTGACCCACACGTCGATCTGGGCGCTTTGGACGGTCGGAGATGGCGAGACGTCGATCTACGTGACGTCGACCGAAGCCGAGAGGGACGACGGAGCCGAGCGGTGGACCAGAGTCCTCGTGGAACCCCCGCCCGAGAGAGAAATCAACATGGAGGTCGGGGTCTTGGACCCGAGAGAAGCTTACGTCGAGAAGATCTTCGCTCCGGGACGTTTTTCCATACAAAGCATCGCGAAAGCGGTCAGTATTTACAGGAGATCGGCCGAAGCGCCGTTCGTCGGCGACCCCAACGTTCCGCTGAGCGTCCTGAAGGAGGAAGTGACGTCGGTCGTCGAGAAAGCCATCCAACTGCAGGCGAGCGAGTACGAGATGCAGGACGGCGATTACTTCAACCTCCAACTCGACTGCTGGTCGAAATTCTACTCGTGTTGCGTCCAGTACCAGGAAGTCGAAGGGAAAATCATGGGACTCGTCGTCGACCGAGCCACCGGACTCGTCTGCGTGGTCAAGAAAGTCCAGTTTTCGGTCCTCAGACCCCAGGACCCGATCGAATTGCTCTGTCTCCACGAAGGAGGGGTCAGGAACGAGTCGTCGTACCTCAATTTCGTCACGGAAGACCGGAATTTGTGGCCGGACGTCCGGAAATTGGCGGAAATTTTGAACTTGGTGCACAGGAACGTCAAAGAAGAGGCGAAAGGGGTCTTCGAAAGCGAGTTGGTCAAGAACGGGAGGCCGGAGGAGGTCGTGGCGATGTTGATGGAGAGTTTTGTGGTCGTGGAGTCGCTGGAGGACGTCGGGTTCGTGAGGCGGTTGAGCGAGGCGACGAATTGTGTGGGGAATTTGGTGGGTGCGGTGGAGTGCGTGTTGGGGGCGATCGATCTGGCGCACGGGCATCCCGAGAGTTTGGTGATCGAGGAAAGGATGGAGGTCGGGAATGTGTTTTGTGGGAATTTGTTGGCGAGTGATGTCGGGTGTAGTTTGGTGGCGAAGTGCGTGAAGCAGATGGCGAGAGTGAGGTTCGAGATGTGCAGGGATTTGATGTTTTATTTCAGGATGGTGGAAGAGAGTCATGGGATGAGGATCGGGCCTGAAGTAATTTTTTTTTTTTTTTTTTTTTTTTTGTGTGTGATGGGGTTTGTTTGGTTGCGTGAGAATGTGATGTATTGATTTTTTAATGTTTCTTATTTTAGGTTGAGAAATGTATTTTTTTTCTGTATTAGTGTTTTTATTTACTAAAGGCAATTTCTTTTATTATTAGATCAAAAATGTAATTTTTAAAAATTATTTTAGACCACAGATGCAGCATTTTTTGGTATTTTAGATCAATATTTTGTCTTAAATACCTAAAATACCATTTTTGAAAAAGTATTTTAGATGTAAATGACATGAAATGCATTTTTTAAAATGTTTTAGACACCAAATGGTAAAAAATGAATTTTTTAAAATATATTTTAGACCACAAAAGATAATTAGTAATTTCAGACCAGAAAACAGTACTTTTTACTATTTTGAGACCAAAAATTGAGGATTTTTTTTACTGCACATCAACCTAAAATTCAAAATCACATTTCATAACAACCTCAAAACAACCCTTTCTCCACCAACCAAACCAAACAAAACAAAATCTCTAATTCAATTTCAACTTTTCTTTTCACAGACCCTCCACAGAATCGAAGTCGACCTCATCCCACAAACGGAACTCCTTCTCCGCTCCTACCACCTCCTCCTCTGGGCGTCGGAAACAACCACAACCCACGTACCCCGCACCACCCAAGAGACGGGCCTCAACCAACTCGCCCTCCTAAACCTGAACGACACCCAAAAACAGGAGAAACCTCCCGTCCAACTCTCCTCCCTCGTCGAACTCTTCGTCCGCACCGACGGCGGCAGCCAAACCCGAACCCTCCTGTCCCACAACTTCTCGGACGTCGACTCGACCTGGCTCAACGTCGTCTCCCCCCTCGTCCAGACCGTCTCGCAGCTCATCTGGCCGCTCAGCGCCCACTTTGCGTTCCCGGAATTCCTCCTGACGCACTGCCAGTACCTCCAGCTCAACGATTACGTGAATTTATTGAACGGATGGTGCGAGTGGAACTGCGCGTCACGTCATTTCCTGTTGGGAAACGTCTATTTGAACCTCGGGGAGGCGAACAAGAGTTTGGATTCGTTCTACGCGGCGTCGGAGTGCGTGACCGAACACGAGTTCCTTTTCCAGAAGATCGTACAGCCCTCGGGGGACCATGCTGACCGGGGGTCGGTATTGACCACTTATTTTTTGAAGGTTATTTACCTTCTGGAACAGTTTTCGTTGGCGGCCCAGGCGATTACGGTCGCAAAATGGGCGATTTCGGTGACAAACTCGACCGACGACAATTTGTCGACCCTTTTCTGCATCGTCTTCAAACACCAACTGGCGCTCGGACACAACGGCGACGCGTACGAAGCGATAGTCAACAACCCGAACAAATCGAGGACCAAAGACTGTTTACGTCAACTCGTGGTCGTCCTCTGCGAACGGAAGGAATTCAAGGCCCTCATCGAGTTCCCCTACAGCGGTCTACAAGACGAACTGGTCGCCATACTCGAATCACGTGCGCGATCGGTCGACTTGACCACACACAATTTCTACGACGTTTTATATTCTTTTCACGTCTACCGAGGAAATTACCGGAAAGCCGGAAGCATAATGTACGAATACGGAATGCGGCTCGGAAACGAGGTCCCCGGACTCAAGGGGCTGCAACGACAGGCGAAGTGTTACCTGAGTACTTTGAATTGTTTGCGTCTCGTCGATCGAAACTACGCTTGGATCGTCAAATCGGTCGTTTCTACGGAGGCTTCCGGGGCCCCGAACATGTCGCCGAAGAGGGACCACGAGGCGGAGGAGGGGAACTCTCAGATGGGTCGGCGGATGAAGGTCCTCGAGTTTGGGGCGATACAGAAGGAGTACGATTTGTTGCACGCGAGGTTGCATTTGTTTCGGAAGGAGCCGGAGTTGAGTAATGTGACCGGGTTGTTGAGTACGAGCGAGACGGTGGGGTTGTTGGTGAATGTTGGACTGTTCGATGCGGCGATTAGGTTGTGTAGGATTTTTGAGATGGGGTTTGGAGCGGTGTTTGAGGGGTTGACGGGGAGGTGTGTGGAGTTGTCGAGGTGTGAGGTGGAGGATGGGGTTTCGGCGTGGGAGTGGTTGGGGGAGAATGATTTGAATAGGGTGCATGTGGGGACGAAGACGAATCCGGCGGATCATGCGTGGGCGTTGTTGGATAGGTAGGTTGGGTTTGAGAATGTTTTTTCTTCAATTTTTAAAAATGTAAGAAAATTTAAGAAAAAATTTAAGAAAATTTTTTTCTTTTAAGAAAATATGAAATTTTCTTAAATTTAAGAAAAGATTTAAGAAAATTTTGCAGAATTGGTAAAAGTCAAGAATGTTTAATAAAATTTGATGAAATTGGAAAAATTCGAAAGGAATTTCTAAAATTCAATACAAATTTTACAAATTATGAAAAATCAAGAAAATTCAAAAAAAAGGTTTGCAAAATTGGCAAATATTTAAAAATTATTTGCAAAAATTTAAAATAAACTTTCCGTGATTTAAGAGAAATTGTGTAAATTCAAAAGGAAATTTCAGAAAATTTAATAGAATCCAAAAAAAATTTTCAAAAGCTTTAGAAATTCAGTTTCAGTAAAATCAACAAAATAAAATTGAAAATTCCTTTTAAATTTAAGAAATTTCTCTCAAAATTTTTCTAATTTTTCCATTTTTAATTTTCCCCAGTTTTGCAAAACACAAAATAATAAATTCAATCTCAATCAAAACACCACTTATAACATTTATCCATTTCTCCAGGTACCTGAAAGAACTGGAAAACACCGGCCAAAGCCAATACCACTTATGCGTCGCCACAAAACTCCTATCCCTCGGAGCCCCGATACCACTGTGGCTCTCGGCTTCCTACAAGCTCCGCAACCCGAGCGAACTCCTAAGACTCTACCTCGACTACGATTTACTCCAAGAAGCCACGGAACTGTGCGTCGAATACATCGACGCCGTCTTGGGCAACGGAAAGGAATATTTCGGACTCAAAGACGGACTCCACGCGCCCAACGCCCCGGTATGGGTTCCCTACACCCTGATCGACCATTTGTTGCAAGTTTTGGAGAGTTTGAAGTCCGATCCGGTCTACAGGGCCATGGACGAGAAGGTCGTCAAGAAGATGGAGGAGTATTGCGGACATGTGACTTTTGTGTCGGAGAAGATGATCGAGTTGGCGCGCGAGAGGCAGATTGCGGCGAACAGATGAAAATTGTTGGTTAATTGATTGCTAATGAGTTTTGTGTTTGTTTTGTGATTCATCACTGCCATTTTTTGATTTTTTGTTAATAAATTTTTTTTTCTGAGGAATTGTGTGGTGATTTTGGGGGTGGTTTTGGGGGACTTCCGGTTTGGTGAGGGGGGTGGGGTTTTGTGGGTCGAGAGGTATGGAGGTCTAGTTGTGGTTTTTGGAGTTTTAAGGATTTGGAAAAACCGGAAGTGGTATTTCAGAGCGCTCGAAAATGTGATGTTGATGGTTTTTTTTAAAGTAAGCCTTGGTTTCAGGTCGATTTGGTGCGCGTTTAAATACCACTTCCGGTTTGGTTAGGAAATCGATATTGTTTGAATGAAGAGAGGACAGAGGTCTACTTTGGATTGACGAAATTTCGAGGACCTGTCAAAACCGGAAGTTGCAATTTCGAGGCCATAAAACCCAGTGGTGTGACCAGCAATGTAACACCAAACAATTTGAGATAAACTTTATTGCGCAACCCTTACATATTACATTACATAACTTAACTTCACGGAAAAATCGACTCACAATGTCCCTTCCCAACTTTAAACACATTCCATATACTCTCCTAAATCAAAAAAAAAATAAAATTAGCCAAAATCTTTTATTATAAATTTTTAAAAAATTTAAACATACTTCTCTCTCTTTGCATTTATATCCCATTTTACATTCGCACAAAAACCTCCCACCACAAGTTTCGCCTTCATTCCGCAAGGCCGAACAACTGAAATGAAATTTCACACTTTTATAACAACAATTTCCACCAAAAAATAAATGAAATTTCACCTTTTAGTTACAACAGAATCACCAATTTTAAACTCCTTACAACATTCATCAACTCCACAATCCATAATGGAATTACAGGATTTGGCGAAAACGCTCGCCGACTAACCGAAGAAAGATTGAGTTACTATAATGAGGTGAATAATTGAATATACTTACTAAAGTTAAAGTGATAATAATGAAAATTATTTTTTTCATTCTGTAAATAGATCTGGAGCTGCTCAGTGAGTAATGGAGAATGGGAATTTGGTTTATCAATAAAACAGTGAGTTATTTGAATAGTCCAGTGTAAAGGTTGAAAGTTTCATCTGAAGAATTTGAATTTTTAAAGGTTTGGATGTGGATTGTGAACCTTGGATGGTTGGTTGGTAAATGTCAGCATTGAATGACAGGGATTCAATATGGTGAATGTGTGGTTGTGATTTTATTGTTTTTTTTATTTATTGGTGAAATGAAATAAGAAAGGAAGTGGAAAGATGTAAGTTTATTCTGGTTTTTTATTTAGGTTTTAATTGGTGTTTCTTTTGTTGGAAAGTCTGTGGATATTAATTTTATCGGTTGTAATGCTGATTTTAGATTTCTGTCTTCTAATCATCAAAAGAAAAATTAGGTTTATAAAAATTTGCAATAATTAATTTTATTGTAAACATCTAATATGTATTATGTAAGCTTGTAAAAGAAAACTTAATAAAATTTACCGGAAGGCGTTGTTTAAAACTGTAAATATAATGTGTTCTTTTATAACAAATTTAATTATTGTAAATTTTTGTAAATCTGATTTTTCTTGCAGTGCCTTGAATTGGTGTTATATTTCCAGTTGCTAAGTGGTTTTTCTGTTTGTTTAAAGTTGATGTGACAAAACCAGGTCAGTTTTATGCTAGACATAATAATTGAGGGCATGGATTACCATCGAACCAAGAATTGATAACTAGTTATCAATTCTTGTCGAACGGAATCCCATCGACGGGATTCCTGTCGATGGGATTTCCATTGAACGCTGTCGATGGGATTCCTGTCGAAAGTGGGCACATGGATTCCCGTCGAAAAACAGTTATCAATCACAGTGAAATTAAATGTGGTAATCGCTGTCCCACCATTGCTGTCCTCATGCCCCCCTTGGACCCCACCCACCTAACCTAAAAAAACTAAAATGAAATCGTTTTTTTGACAGGAATCCTTTGACGAAAATCGCGTCGACGGGAATCCACGTGACCACTTTCGACAGGATTCCCACTGTTTATTTTCGACGGGAATCCCGTCGACAAAAGTAGCGTCGATAGTGTTCCTGTCGACGCAAATCCCGTCACCCGCTTTCGACGGGATTCCAGTGACTCATTTTCGACGGGAATCTTGTCGCCAGGATTCCTTTCGACAGGATTCCTGTCGACAGGAATCCATTCGACGGCATTCTGCTCCTCGTAATAATTGTATCTGCAAACAATAATATTGAAAAGATGATTTCAAAAGTGTTGTAGAGTTTATCCAACATATTACTGAGAATTAACTTCTTATCAATATGTGTTTAGTTATCCTGTTGTTAGTGGAAACTTCATTTTTTTGAAGTTTAGTGTGCATTCATTAACATTGTAGATTGTTTTTTACTAATTCATATAATAAGGAAAATCCTGGAGAAATTAGGTAATTCTTTGAACATTCAATAATTGCAAAAATTTCACTTTTACAAGTTTTCAATATCATTTTGTTTCTTGCTTCTCCTTGATATTAAGTTATCTGTGAGTTGGTGATTCTTTGTCAGTTTCCACTTGTAGTGTATTGTTTCAGTAACATACAAAATACAGGCACCCGCATGCAATGACATCTGTTTATTTGGCATTTATTTACAAAACATCTCTGGGAAATTGATTAGCGGAATCATGTGGTGTTTCTAATTAATGCAGAAGTTTACTTTTGAAATTATATCAAGAGTTACAAAGGTCTTTTAGATTCAGGAAATTTCAAGAGTTAAAGTCTGGTTCACATTAGCAAGTATGAAAGTAGAAGCCGTAATATGTAAAAGTTTTAAGTACCGGAACAGCCCTGTTTCCTTGTCCCCTTAGATATATGTTGAGTCAATGGTAAAAATGTCATTTAATAAAATATTATTTCAACATTTAATGCTGATTCATTGTTAAGCGAACGTTGAATCTACCGTTCATAACGTTCAATTCTAGACGTTATCCTTTATATGACAATATTTATTTAACATTTTTTATAACATTAAATCAATGTAATATGAATGTTAATTTAACATTAAATGTTGAAATAATGTTTTTTTAAATGACATTTTAATATTGTTTCAACATTTTTTTGCATTGTGTAAATAACGTCAAAGAATATGAATGATCCTGGTAATACAAGAAGGATTGTTTAGTAGCTTCAAGTGAAGCCGAAACAAATCTGCCAACAGCCAATGAGAAGCTAAGGTGCCGATTTTTAGCAGCCAATCATACCAAGCCTTTGTCAACTGCTGCAAAACTGTGATATTGTTTAGTTG
>JAQIXT010002637.1:0-10240 GCA_034700445.1 Stenotaenia linearis | reverse complement strand
TTCCTTCGCCTCCTTTTTTCCCCTCACTGCATACAAACAAAATTATAATGAAATTCAATTTTAAACACAGCAAGCTGAAATGTTTATTATCCAGCGGCTCGTTTTGACTTTGGTGCACTAAATTTGCAAACAAAGCAAAAATCCCCAAAGACGAATTTGGCGCAATTTCATCGTGAGAAATTACGGAGAAAAAATAGAGGAAATGTACGACACAATCAGATACAAGAAATGAAAAAGAAAGAAAAACTTCCTTGTTAAAAAGTTGAAAAAGGCAGGTGCTTTGATGACTGTCATGCGAGATAAGAGTTTTGAACGATCAATGAAAACGCGCCACGTCAACAAGCGTGACCGTTGTCTTTCCGGTGCACTTTATCTGGTTGTGAGGATCGATTCAAACCTGAGCAAGATCTCGTCTCGATTCGAATGAAATGAGGTTCCGAATTATTTATATTATGAGTGCACAACTTTAGTTTACAAAAATAACAGCTCTCAAAGCATGACTGTCACGATTTATAACGGTTTCAGGAAAGGCTTATTTAAGGCGTCGTTGATCGAAGTGCGTTTTTGGAATTCTTAAGTGGAAAAGTAGATGTCTGTTAGACTACAGATAAAAAAAAAAACAAAGAAAAAAGAAGAAACGTAAAGAGAAATGGAAAAAATAAAAGTAAAAGCTGGGAATCAACATGACGTGAATACTGATAAGCACATTTTTGTGGGCGATTTAACTAAGCGAAAAGTTGTGTATTCATTCACAAGAGAAATGAAATTCTGTTGTTTAAAAAGCACCGCCAAACTGGCTTCACTGCGCAGCTTGAAACTTGCCAGCTGTACAGGGAAGCGCTTTATTCATGTTTTTGTTAATTAATTGCAGCGTCATTTGGTCGCTATTTGTTTACATTTTCAAGTAAAAAGTTTAAATTTTGTTCTTTATATGAAGAAAAGGAAAAACCCCACTTTTTAAATATATATTAAAAAAATTTTAAAAACATAAATTTTTTATATTTTATATTATTTTCTTTTTCTTTCATAAAATATTCCTCTGGCCCTTGCATTCTAAATTTCAAAAATCTAATTTTTTTTCCAAACCATTCCACCTAAACCAATCAATTTTTTTCTCTAGAAAAAACTTTTAAATTCAATTTGATGTCGTTTCACTTTTTCAACTTACAGTCTTTGGGTTAAACTTTTTTGTCTTTCCTCCAATTCGTGAACTTCATCCGCAAGTGTCCTTAATTCGTCTACCTTGACCTCGAGTCGTTGCAGAACTCTCCTTCTCTCCAAAGCTTGAATCAGCCGTTCTAGTCTTATATACTCTTCAAGCATTTCTTCTTCCAGCACCACTTGGTTACCCCAAGGTAATTTAGTATCTGGCGGTTGATATTTCGCAGGGGAAGCGATGGGTATTCGCGAGGAAAATTCTCGATCACTTTCGACAGTCTAAGTATTAAAAAAAAAATTTCTAAAAACATTTCACTGTTATTTAATACGAATAAAAAAAAAATTGTTTAACAAATTTGTGAAAATACATAAAATAAAAGGAAATGATAAAGTTGGCTTTCCTCCAAAACATTATGGCAATGCAGGAAAGTGCACCGTAATTAACAACCGACATGAAAAAGGTAAAATCGTAATTAAATATTATCTGAAATGACCTTGTGCAAGTAAATTTTAAGAAATTAAAAAAGTTTCGATATCGGTAATAAGTCTCCGTAATAACTTTACGAAGTAGTAAAGTAATGGTAAATTTTAATCGCGCATCTGCAATTGGAAAACTAATTCGAAAGGCAATGACTCTTCACATACCGGGAAATAAATCTAAAAGAGGAACTTTTACAAGTAATTTCGCAAAGAGCCAATTTCCCATCTCTATCGGTGAAACTTAATTCATTATTTATACAAATTCTTGCCTCATTTCTTGACCACTTTAACAATAGACTCAATGGGATATCGATTGAGCGCATCAGTGTGAGAAAAAGTGGACTCGGTTGTCATAGCAACAAGAAAAACAGAATTTTTTTTTCTATTTTTTTTTTTATTCATGTTAATAACATCTGTTGACACGGGATGTGAAATTCCTAAAACCGTTGGAATGTAAGTAAAAAAAAAACATTTACGTCAGGAAAACGTAAAATTTTGTTATTCACCGACTTAAAGTTAAAAAAAACAAAAAAACAGATCGTTATTTTTTTAAATAATTCCGTGAGAAAGGATGTAGTAAACAATTGTGGGTCGATTGTATGAAAACAAACATGATATAAAAACAGAATCGACCGAAATTGGTTCTGTTACCATTCACTTAGAAAACAACAAAGGACAAACTTCGAGAGATCAATTTATCAGCCATTTCCGCGACAAAGATGTAGTCTAATTAAAACTTCAGCGTGAATAAATTTTTTAAAAAACAATCGATATTTTATAAACATGCTAATTATCTGGAGTAATTTATTTCCACACGGATACCTAAACAAAACTGAACTATTATGACACGCAAATTGCTAATACGACCTTTTGGTAGAAAAAAATAAAATTAGAAGAACAAGGAAATAGAAATCGTTAATTTTAATTTAACTTCGTTTAAATTCACTACGGGAAATTAACTGAAAGAAAAAATATAAACTTACGTAGAGCTTGTTTTTTTGCTCATGGTCGAATTGATTATCGTCCAAATACTCGTCGTCGTAGTCACTTTCGGCACTCCGTTGTCTGCTCTTTGCGCACCCCATGTTTGTAGATTTGAGATTAAACTTCGATGATTTCAAAAACTAAACGACATAATTTGTTGTAGTTAAAATAGCTGGTTTTTTTATATCCTTTATACCTGTTCATTTCGCTGGTTTCACATTGATCACCTCCTGCGAACTAGATCCTTAGACATTGGTAGAGAAGTTATTAGCATTCGTTTGTATAGCCATAGCAACAGGTAAACACTAGCCACGTGACCAATGGTCGGCAAATTCAGTGGACATGTAGCATTTTTATTTCAAGTGTATTTTTACGGTGTTGCTATGGTGTTAAGCAGCAAATTATAGTTGTTTAATATTCGAACTCATATCGTATAAGAAATTAAACACACAACAGCTTTCATTCCTAAATTATTAAATAGTATTTTTGTGAGTAGAAAAGTGAAAATAATAATTAAAAATTAATAATACAAATACTAAATAATTAATTACAAAAAATACCCATGGTGATACAAATTGTATAAGTTAAAGTATAGTGAGTGAGAGCAAAGTTTGGCTTTACCGTCATAATTTTAATATTTTACCTCACACAAAATCGAAATACAACTTTGTGTGAGTTATTTATGACGTCAAAAGTAGCTGTCGGCGTTTAAGCAGCGTTCGCGTGATTCACTTTTACTGTGCTTCATATTAAAACAAATCTTTTGTGTGAAGATTTTTAACATTTTCCGCAAAATTTAATGTGTCATGAGTTCTATTGTATCCTATTCTTCAAACACTATATCAGTATAAATGTCATGCTTCCTATTATCACAAAGCTTTTAATACCGAATAATAACAGGAATTGTAGAGATAAAGCATTCATTTCACATTTAGTTTCATTAGCACGCAATTTTTGATCTTTGGTCTGTTATTCCATCATGAACTAAAATTGTAAATGAAGTGTCCATTTTTTATGTCCATTTTTTATGTCCATTTTTTAATTGAGTAATTTTCCAAAAGAAAAAAAAAATTTGCAAAATAGATGATTTCTTTACGTGCAATCACAATTCAGCTTTAATAAAGTTCAGGTTGTGGAACCTTACATCAAAGATAAGTGCATTGAACAAGTGACATGAAATCACCAACAGGAGTTTAATTAAATGAAGCTATATACACTGACCTTTCAAAATTAAGCAACAAACAATGCAGAAACAAAATTAGAAATAATTTGTACCATTTTATACAATTAAAATAAATCAGTTTTGTTCTCATTTTTTAAAACTGAATTTAATTTCGTTAAATAACAAGTACACAGTAAATTGAATTGAAATATATACCCATATTTGAAGAGTTGGGAAAAATTATCTAATTTTTTCTCTAATATAATAATTAATTAAAAAGAATAACTAATTACCAAGGTATTTACACGACAGAATTGAAATTTCAATGACTAGACATTATACTTTGCAAAATTACTTCAAAATGACCATACCCGAAAATTCTATTTCCAACCATGATGTAATATTGCAAGGCGTGCAAAATGATGCCATAGGGAGTAAAAGGATAGGAAAGCTCGCACGCGTGATCACATTAACCCTGCACGGCACCGGTTGTCTAATTAATGGATCCGAGTAAAATTCCAGTGCTCACTTATTGGTCTATTTTTGAATATTAACGATATCATTTCTCATATAATTCAAAGGCAGTTTGTGATAAACCTAACGGAAGACGAGACGTGGCTGTTAATAACGCTTTTTCATTATTTACGGTATATTCATATAAGGAGATCACATAAATTATCGTATTTCTTAAGTAGGATGCATTTTCCATCATCGAACAACATTTTATCTCCAAAAGTTGGAGTTAAGGGCTATAAAAGTCTATTTTAATCATTACTCTAGCAAAATTTCTTACGGTAATCGGAAAATATGTTGAGTAATGGTTCGTGGTTTATCGAGTTTTCAAATTACAGTTACTGTCCTTAAATAGCTTCTGCTTTAACATTTTATACCATTTGCTCGTATCTTGTTTGTAATAAGGTGTCAAGGCCATTCCAACTAACTGCCTCATTTTTTCATATTTATTTTATCTTTATTAGCTCTCCGGCACAGATTTCGTACGAGTGTATGGCATTGAAGTGCAAAAGTTGGGATATTGCGCTACCGAATACGTGAAATCAAGTCGAACGCAAAGATGGGAAAATTCTAACAACTCTTTAAAACTTGTTGACGAAATGAGAAGCTGTGGTTGATTAATACAGGGCTCTCTTTTGCCCTAACTGATTAAATAGTTGTCACCCAAGACGGTCGCTTTGATTGATCTGACCACCATCGGTTTGCGGCTCATCAATCAAGTCGGTTAAGATGACGCGTCAATTTGAGTGTCACGTTTTGAACGTGTCAAAAATATTTTTTTCAATAAAAAAATTCCTTCTCTTTCAAACTTTTCTTTTCACGAAATAATTCTTTTTCTTAAATAAATAAAAGAAAAAAAAAACTCAAATAAAAGAAGAAAAAAAAATTCCTTTAGGCCCAGCGCTTTATTCCCATGACAACGGTTATATTTGAGTTCATAAAAGAAGCGAATTAAAAGGCAGAAAAGTAAATGCGAGTAATTTTCATTCTTTTAAAGTTTATATTAAAAACGGCGTTGTTTGCTTAAAACCTTCACCTTAGAGTTTAAATAGATAGAAAATAAACAAAAACGTATCTAAGCGTAAAAACCTAAATAAATTAGATTACGTTTTCATTTTTCAAAAACACCATAAACTTTTATTACTACTTTCACTTCTGATGCATTGACACGCAGTAATTATCGATACAATGTTGTATGTTGGCACGCAACAAACAACTCACGGGCTTGCCTCAACAGTTGTTACGCTTTATCGTTCACTAATCCAACTTTAATTGCCTAACACATCCATACGCTTTAAATTACCTTTTTTAACTCAATGATTCACGAGTTTAAGCGGCCTCACATTCTCATTTCCATGCGGGGTCATATTTTTCCATTATCCGTCGTATTTCCTTGTCTGCGTAACTGAAATGGAGTCTTGAATACATTATTGATTGCCCATTGAAGTAGCGCTCGATTTCCACAATTAGGTTTAAATATAAACATATCGGCAATCTTTATAGTTGGCATTGAAAAGGATTTAAATTACGTTGCGCACAGTTTCATTTACGTTTAATTTGCTTATTTGAATTTTTAACGCGTCACGTGACGAAATGGCAAATTTCTAATTTCTCGATTAGCAGCAATTCCCAGTGTTGTCTGCGAAATTGAAATGAAAATAAAGTAATTTGTTTTTACAAATGATTTTTTTTCTCTACGAAAAAAGCTCCGGGAGGCCGCTTCGGTTGTCCGTACCTTTAGGCGTTCCCGCTACATCGCATTACGTCTTTAAATTGCGTTATTATAATTACTTTAAATTTAAAATGAGGCAAAAATACATTAGAAATAATTCGGTTACGAATACAATTTCGCTTTATAAATATTTCAAAATAGACATCAGTGATGAATAGTAAAAAAAAAAGTTTATTTATTTATTTCAAAATGTTTAATTTATTATTAGAGAAAGATAAGTTAAAAAATTGAATTTAAAACTTTGAAAAGTTCTACTTAAAGTTGCGTTCTGAAAGCAGAAAATATTAAACAACTAATTCAAATTACCAAAATCTCTTATGCAAGAATCCAATTGCATTTATTAAATTAAACCTCTGATTTATCGAACACCAACAAAAACGAGAATTAAAAATAAAGTAAAAACTGAAAATCAACACAACAGTTTATGAACAATTTATAAACAATTTGTAAACAAAATTTTGACCGTCTAGAACAGCAAATTTTCCTGCAAACATAAAATTTACAATGTAAACCAACGTAATGTAATTCGGGTCAAATCAATTTTCCAAAACGCCACGCATTAAAGATAGCACAGTAACTTGAAAACTCGGTCACCCTAAAGTAAACATTTCATTGCAAGTTAAATTTACTTTGTTGAAAATATAAACAGATCTCTTAACTGCCTGAAACCAAACCTACAACGCCATAACTTTTTACTACCACGTCTCTTCTTTATTAATAATATTTACACTCCTTTATAATATATTACCTTCAATTCTACCAACTCAGCTCGCAACATAAAATAAAATGGCAATTTCAACAACAACAAAAATTCAAAAAAAAATCAAAAAAAAAAATTCCCATTCCCACCCCGTGCATTTGTACATATTTTATTCGATCTGACAAAATGAAAGACGTTTTACAAAATGTTGAAATCAGCAACAAAATAAGGCACAAGGAAAATCTATTAACAAGAATAAAATACTCCAGAAGCTGGGGCAATTTAGGCAGAGACCTTGGCAGTAGTCGAGATGATAGTAGCAGCAGTTGCAACAGCGACTGGGTAAGGCACAGCAGATACTCTGTGGAAAGGGCGAAAGAGCGACATACCTATTTGCGCATTTTCGTGAGAAAAAATGTATGACGATAATGCATGCAAGAATTATTAATTTACTCAACTGTTTTCCTCGCCGAGTTATCTACACGAAAACTATATTCGGATATTGTTGAATCCATATCCGAAATAGCCTGAAAGAAAAGAAAAAACGTCACTTTATTTCTTCAGTTTTCAAAGTTACTGCTTGCATTATACCCTAGTAAAATGTAAACGAGCTCAACTTACAGCCAGCAATCTTAATAAAAATTATATTACGGTGTAAAAGCGTGGTATTAAGATTGAATCATGGAATTAGCAAAAACATCTCGGGGTTTTTTGATGTTTAAATAATGCGAGTGGAAAGAGTAATAAAATTGAATTTTTGTCCCAAATGTATTGAAAGTGATGAAAATTTTGAGTTATTTTTCACTTTTGCAACAACATTTTTCAAAATGCAATTGCGCTATACCCAAACGAATCATAAATTTTTCAACACAGCTCAAAACCAAAGGCGCCGTTTTCCTTCAAAATGGAACACTAAAAAACAATCTGCTCCACCCTGAAATATTTTGTCACCCTTTTTGCTCGCAAAGTAACAAATCCCGGCTTTATGTCGCAACGCCTCTGACATGATAATTATATACGTGTCGCTTTTTCAATCAGTTCTGTAGGGGAAAGTTGAAAACGGTTTCAATTACTGATATTTTATGATTATTTCACGTCGTATTTTTCTCTTAAATTTCGTTTTTCTATTAGATTTAGTAGAAATTAATCTTATTCTCACTTTTTAATGACCATTTAACTTCGGTTTAATTTGTAAACAGCCAATTTAATTTGATTTATTTAATTAGTTGTTAATAAACCGACAAAATTAAAGTTAGTTCGGCATTACAAAAATCTAATTAATCACTTTTACTTTGATGTTTTATTCGTTTCCTGTTTATTGCAGGTTTAAAACGAATCGTGAATTGATTAAATTTTGAATTTTCAAAGAGGAAATCATAAAATATTGACCAAACAACACAAGTTTGTTGTTGATAAACATAGTGCCGAGCGCAAAATTTTAAACGAAATAATTTATAAACTGTTATTTAATATAACCGTTTAATTTATTAAATATCCATCAAAAATACGCCCAGATGTTATCGCAGATTAAAAAAAAAAGGGAAATCCCATTCAGTTATTTATTACTGAGATCTGATCAAATAATCTCTATTATCTTAAATCAAATAAAATTTCTTTTTAGAATTTATATTTTAAGGAAACTCAGCTTCAAACTCAATGATCTTTTAAAGGATCTTGTAATGACTAAACAGTGTAATGCACACACTTTAAAATGTAATTTAAAAAGAAAAAATTAATTTAGGCAGTTAAATCCACGGATTAGCCCACCTCATTTACTTTTTTTCAAATTAAAATTAATTAAACATTAAAGACTGCGCAGAAAATCCACAATTAAATTTACATTTTTTCAAAACTCAAAATTAAAATTTTTTAATTTAATTTTTTACCAAAAAAAAAACATTGACAGAATTAATAATCAGATGTATTAATAATAAACAATTTCATTTACTGATGGCCTTGGCACGTATTGGTTTTTTATTAATAATTCAAACAGAAAAAAAGGTCGGTTTTCCAGAAACAAACCTTGCTAGTCTCAGGCTTAATTATAAGACAAGAATAAAAAATTTACTCATTTTCTGCCACAAAAAAAGATCAACATTAGTAAAATGATGGAAATCCCCATGTGGTTTCTTCGGATTAATTATTAAGTCTCGTGAAAAGAAGAGACAAAACAAATTACAGAGACTTAATAAGATTTGTTAATCAATCTTCCAATTTCTTATGAAAATAAAAATTAAGCTCGGTAATAATTTCGGGAAAAAAAATCTTTCAAAATTAAGTTTGCTGTGATTTTGAATTGCCTCGTCTCCCTGTGGAAGTTTTGAAAATTGCTGCTGAAAATTGCATTGCGGGAAAAAATCCAGTGCTGTGTTCTGTTTTCATTGCTCGTCCACAGACAAGACAAGTGAAATTAAATCTTTTATGGCCACTGAGTTGAAAATACATCATTGGGAGGAGTAAAAAATGGACCATTAAAACTCTTCTTCAGTGACCTGACATTTAATAACAAAGATTGATGGAAATGTTTGATCAATAAATTGGCGTAAAGGAAGTTCATCTATAAATTTGTCAATTAGTGAAACATTTTCGGTCAAGAAAAAAATTCTGACAAATTTTTATTGGAAAACATGTAAATAATTTATTAAGTTGTAATCGGATAAAGCCGTAGATGTTACAACATGAATTAAATAAAGATATATTTATACCGCCTTTTATTGTACAAATAAAACATGAAATAACCTCGACTATTTGTCTACATTTCTTCGTATTATCTTTAAAGAAATAGGTAACTCATGTCACAAATAAATATCACTTCAAGTCAACTGACCAAACAGCTCAAATTGGAAGTTTAGTTGCATCTCTGGTTACAGCTAATATACTCGATAAACGTGTGAAATAAATCATTAAACGTTATACATCATTCCAGATGTCACTATTGATTATTTGCAATGTCTATTAGAAAACAAATAATGTCAGACTAGGGAGTATTGTTAATTAATGAGGCCAATCAGATAAATTTACTTCATCAACAGGCTGAATTTAAAGTGCTATTCAAAGTTAACTGCATAAATTCTTTTCTTGGCGTTTAACATTGAAATTTATGAATAAATTTACAGCTAGAAAACGAATGTAAAGAAATGTGTATTTAGTGTGCGACAAAAACAACAACTTCATATGCACGAGTGTAAAATGATGTTCTCTCTATTGTCGCTAAAGTTGAGTTAAATTTCGCACATCAGTAAACACTTTAATTTAGAATTGATGTATCTAGTCATGATACAGTAGGTCATTTGTTTTTGCGTCATCTAATCTACAATTCAACGATGATTAAGATTCAAAGTAATGGAAATTTACTCGCACTGTGTAAAAACTTCAAAAACAAAGATATTTATTGTTACTGGTAGGCAATGCCATCACTATTACTATACTTAGTTTGAACTCAATTCTATAAAGTTAATTCAAACTTCAAACAAACAACAAAGTAATATTGATTTATGTTTGCTGTAATGTC
>JAQIXT010002636.1:0-10241 GCA_034700445.1 Stenotaenia linearis | reverse complement strand
TTTTACTGAATTTCTGCAGTTTTCCTTTAAATTTTTTCAATTTCAACCAATTTTCTATCACTTTTTGCAATTTCAGCTGAATCCCTGCACTTTTATACCAAATATTTACATTTTATGCTGAATTTCATCAGCAAACTTAGACATTTTTCAAACCGCTGTTTATATTCAAGGGCCAGTTTCACTCACAAAACAACAACACTTACAAACAATTAAACACAACACTCCCCCCTTCCACTATTTCTAAAAAAAACAAAAAATTTCTACACACAATCGCATTAAAACGCATCATTTACACCTTTAAAGATACAATAACGTCTCCATTTAAATACCTATGTGACTTTTTATACTTTCTTTTAATATAACTCCTAACGGAGTCATCTTTATTGCAAAATATGATAGAAAATCACACCCAGGTAAAAAAGTTCTATTGAATTCTATAGACCTTTAATTTAATTCAATGGCATTAAGCCTAATTCTACAGTAATCTATAGAATTTTTTACCTGCGCGCACACCCGCCATCTCCGTTTCAATACCGAAGACATTGAATTTGTATCTAAAATGTCTTCTATTGATCGGTAAAACATGGAAACACATCCGATGCCACTTTACGGTCATTGCGGTACGATTCATATTCGAATTCAGTTTTACCGGCTCGCATCGATGTCCATTCGTCCCGAACATATTTATTTGTTTTGATAACCGAGCGCTCGGATGTGTGGAGATTTCATTAAACGGCCGCTCTTGTCTCTTGCTTGCGCAGAAATTATAGTGGTAAACTGCAGCTAGAATTGGATGGCATTAACTCACGATAAGTGATGTGTAATTATAGTAAACCTCCATTAGTATTAACCCTTTCGTATCTAACAGTTTGCACGAGGTTTGCAATACGACGCGTCGCTCTAAATTAATGAGCGGGTTCAAACATTTTTACGACAAATTACCAACACTTTTGATATTCGCCTCGTGTGTGGAATATTCATTCAACACGAGCTCATTAGGTCTGATCAGCTGACGTGTTTGGTCCACTCAATTTTTTTTTTTGCTTCTTGAGTTGAGATGGGCAATTGAAGCGAGGCCTTAGCAAAGCACTCTTTAATAGTAGCGAGTCCCTTGTTATTAAATTTGCTTGTTCGCAGTCCACTGTGGGATTGGTTCGATGAGGAATTAAAGCGAGGACTTGGGAGAAGGGTTTTGGACGGTCATACGTCATGTTGACGTGTTTGTTTAGGAAGGAGGAAGGAAGGAATGCTGTTTAAGGTCACAAGAGGCTGGTTAGATTAATAAAGGTATGTTATACGTCAATTTGACGTGTTATTTTTGGACGTCATGTTGACGTGTTTTGGAATTTTTGACGTATTTTCGAGTTTATTGACGTCTTTTGGTCTTTTTAATGTCTTGTTGACGTTTTTGGACTTGAAACGAATTGAACACGTCACCAAGACGTCTACCAGTTTATATCCCAGTCCAAACAAAAGTTACAGACCACTTTTGACTTGTCATCAGGGGCATACTGGAAAGTTGGCAGTTATTAATTCAGGACCAAGTGAAAGGTTAGGATAAAGGATGAGATGATTAATTGATTGATCTCGGTTTGCCCGCAACACCGGAAAGGTTTAAGAGCAAAAACTTGTTTCATTTCACTCGGTCACCACTTGTGTATTAGTTTTTTCTATGAACCCTGGTTATTTGCCCCTACTTTTCACCTGTGTTTACCTGCTGAAATATTGATCGCCTGACAGGGGCTTCAGCACTGTTTATGTGTCCATTGGCTTGTGGCCAAATGATGTGGTCACCATGTGCCGACCGGACTGGATGAAAGAGGGAATCGAAGGGGTTATCTGTTTTTATTTGTCAGCTTTATTGAGGAACTTGCACAGGAAATGATTCAAACTATTTGTTGATAATGGGATAGCAGGATTGTGGAGATTTCCGACTGAGATTTGATTCGATTATTACGTGGTTTAGTGTAACTAAGGTGATGTTTGTTTAGGTATGGTTGCTAGTGGATACAATGGTAGTATAATGAAGTAATATGAATATACATATGAAGTGTATGTAATGGTTGTGAAATGTGTATTTAGATGGATGCATGTCTTAATGGGGACCTACAGTATGGTAAATATATATACAGTCGGACCCGCCAATAGCGACCTCGGCTATAGCGTCAACCCGCTTATAGCGTCACGTTTGGTGCGGTCTGGCCAACACTTTGACGCTGTAAGCGGATTCGCTTGTAGCGTCAACCCGCTTATAGCGTCAATTTAAGCCCGGTCCCTTGAGCGGGTCCGACTGTACATATATTATAAAATGAAAAACTACGCACAACCAATTACGAATTCAAGACAACTGACTGGAATTATGAAGAACCAAAGGAAGGAGAAAGCTATGGCTAAAAACCAACAAGAGGAATAGAAAAACCGTGACCCAGACGCCATCGAAGTTGTTGTCGATGTTTTGCAATTAATTCATTTTGCCCATTTCCATACATTCAAAACGTCGTAAATGCATTCGAAGCCTTTCGGAGCGACGAGCGGAAATGGGTTTTGCGGCAACGTCGATGGTTTAGATGCACACTTGGAATTATTTCTTGCTGGAAAGAAATAAATGTTGTTGATGTTGGAAGTTGTTTCTAGTTTTTGCCCAATCAATAGAATTTTGCTGACAAGGGCATGTGCCGTGTTCGTCATCCGTTGCTAAACAAATTCTTCAGAAGGACATCGAAGAAAAAGAGAAACGGGTCTGTTTTCTCTTGTTTGCATGCTCGACTTGGTTTTCTTGCGAGCAAGGAAAAAATATTCATCTAAACTCTTTGATCACTGACTGCGTCGGCTTCTTTTAGATGTTTTATTGAGAAAATTTTTTATTCTTTGGTCGATGAATAATAATAAGTAGAACTAGTGAGGGAGGAAAATGGATAATAATTACATGTCTGGTTTTAATTTCCCTCCTTCTCGTTTTTCTTTCATATTCCCACTTCCTGTGCGGATGTAAGGGCTGGTCAAAAGAACGGGGGTTAAACATCTGTTTGCAAATGGATTGGGTAGGGGGCCGGATACGAGGCTTAATACAAATGCGATTCAAAGCTGGCCAAATTGTGTCTGTGACTACGACGGAACTGGCGTAATATGTGACAGATATAGACATTATTGTCGGATTAACTGACGTAGTCCTCCTGGGAATTTTGCTGCTCTGGGGATCTTTAATACGTAACAATAGTTGCGCATTAGTTCGTACTGGTGGAAACTCCACGGACAAAATAAAATTTGAAAAAAAAACTGTTTAAAGTGGAAAAAAGTGCAAGTTTTTCTACAGTTGCGTACAATTTCAACGAGATTATTATAAAACTGGAAATATATGATTCAGCACGTCGCAATACATAAATATTTCCAACCAAAGAAAGTTTTTTTGAGGAAGTAAACATTCTGTTTACAATAGGGCATACATGCTTGGCGACGAGAAAAGATATAAAAATGGAAGCGTATATGAAAGTCTATATACTAACGCCTAAGATTGTGTCCATCATACTCTACATACAAGAAACTTAGACGATTAGAACTATTCATCTGCTGTATTATTACTCAAATCCAATACCTCCGAATGGAGTTGGAGACAACCAACAAATCCTCCGTCGCAGGAAAATCTGTCGATGTTTCTCGTCCGGTTAACAACGCCGTAGCGTCAAAAGGAACAACTACGCACATATTTTCACAAGGATTTATTGCAGCACGACTGTTGAACGCAAGCAGATTTACTCATTCCAGTCGACAAATCAAGAAGAAGAAGAAATCCATATCTGTCAGAAGAGTGAAAATGTATGACATGTTGACATTTAAATCTGCTGCCTGAATCTTCGTACATCTTTAACAAGGAGGAAGTTTGGTCGCTGATTTGTTGACGGGTGCGGAGAAATTTGCAAATTGCAATTTTTCCTTTTATTTTTTCATTTGGAGGAAACTGCTTCTCTCTTTATGCGGTTATTTGTCGGTAAATGCATGTCGACTCATTTTCGTCAAGACAATTGTCTCAGATTACACTTAAACTCAGACAAAAGACGAGGACAATACGGGAGAAGTTACTTTGTTTCAGGAATTTGATGCAAACAAACGCGAGGAAAATAGAAAAAGATGAGTAGTAAATCAACTTGTCAAGCCAAGCCGAACAAGTTTTGTTTTCTTTACGAGCGAAGAAATTTGTTAGCGTTGATTAGAATGATTCATTTTACTCCGAGCAAACCAGGGCAACTTGAGCCCGTTGTGTTGTTTCGTTGGATTGCATTGCATGCACAAACTTGGTCGGGCTAGGTAATAAAGGGTTGAATGTACAATTGCAGATGACAGCTTTTCCGCTGCAATTAACCGGAGTTGGCTGAATTTATCGGAGCCCGGAGTGGAAACTTTTGTTGCTCTGAGGCTTAGAGCAAATCTGAGAGGTTTCTGTAATTAAAATGTTTTGGTCGTTGAACGGTGGACATGACGAGCATCGTGTTATAGCGATCAAGAGAGAAAAGATGTAGTAATAGTAGTTTTTATCGTCCGCTAGGGGTCACTGATAACCTTCAGTATGACCCTTGTTCTTTTGTTGATATCCCATAAGAACTGTGTGCGAGCTGTGCCATGCAGTATTGATGAGAAGTTCCTATTTTTTTCTCTTCTGACCTGGGTTTGTGAGAGGGGTTGGGAAGGGTTGGGGAATGGAGATGTTGATGTTTGGGTTTTTTTGAAAAAGTGGTTGGGGTTTCTGGCGGTAGGTGGCGGGAGTGGGTTTTGGGGAGTTGATGGGTGAAGTGATTGATTTTTTGGGGGGGTGATTGTGAGGCTGGAGCGCGGTTTTGAGGGGTTTAAAACGGCACTTCCGGTTTGGTCACGTATCTGAAATTTTTTAGGCCCTTACTACAGCTCTTAGTGCCCTGATCCTGAAAATTCCAGACCTTCAATCGAACCGAAAGCGGGATTTTAATTCGCTCCAAATTGGCAGTTTACATTAGATCTCAAAGCCGGCACACGATTTCGAGCAGCTTAAAATGACACTTCCGGTTTCGTCACATGTTTGCAATTTTTCAAGCCCTTACTACATCTCCTTTTACCCCGATCCTGAAAATTCCAGACCCTCAATCGAACCGGAAGAGACATTTTAACCCGCTCCAAATCGCCCGAAATCACCAGATTACACATCACAGTTAACCGTCCCGATTTCGAGCGACTCAAAACCCCACTTCCGGTTCCGCCACACCCACGAAACTTCGCAACCACCAACTACCCCATCTCCACCCCAAACCCCGAAAATCCCAAACCTCCACCCAAACCGGAAGTACCATTCAAACCCGCTCCAAATCACCCTCTTCCACTCCACTGGCGCCAACCTTTGCCTCGCTCTCAGGGGGTTATGCGAGTTAACGGAGACAATGCTCCGTGTTGCTAAAAGAAAGCCTCAATTGCACGATATTGCGCACCAGACGGGTCAGATGTATTGATATTGAAATGGCAGGAAAGCCGAGATGTGGGGGTCAGGAAAAAGTCGAGGGAGTTTTCAGGTCTGAGGGCGCGGAAAGGAGAATTGCAATAAGGAAATGTTTTTATGCATTAGGGTGGTCGGCCATGTTGAATTTTTCTTGTGTGAAGGGCGTGGTTTTCTCAACTCTGATTAGGATAATGGATCCGAGTTAGGGAAAGGGTGGGAGGTTAAAAAAAAAACATTTTGTGAGAAATGGAAGAAGAAAAATGGCTCCCCATCGACTGATACCCGCCCAGTTTGATCCGAGTTGTAAGCTGCTCACTAATCAGTTTTAATAGTGTGCCAATGGTGCTTGGGAGGGGTTTGTGCAATAATGTCAGATTGATGCTGATTTAAAAGCAAAAACATGACAAAACATGGAATGTGCCATTGTGGGTGGGAGTTTTGTAAATTTTTTTTGGAGTGTGGGATGGGGGTTGTTTGTTGGTTGGGTTTTTTTGGTGAGGGTGTGTGGGTAATTGGGTTTTTAAATTTTTTGGGGGGGATTTTAACTCCATTTTTTAAAAGACCTTTGGGTGTTGAATTGATTTTTGCAAAGGATTTTGGGTAAAACGGATTTTTTCAATTGATTCCACATATGAAGTTGGGTACTTACCCATTTTGTGAAAGATATTTGTGGTAAGAAAAGTTATGTATTTATAAGAAACCAATTTTTTTTGGGTATAAAGTGGTGTTTATTGGGTATATACCCATTTTTTAAAAAATTACTACCAAATTAGGACTTTAAATCAAAACCAAAAAATTTAGTTTCTACTAAAAACTAAATCAAAACCAAAATTTTATCAAACAAAAAAAAAAAATTTTGGTACCCTTAAACAAAAAATCAATATTTCCCCAATCACTCACCCATAAAACCCCATTAACCAATAACAATTACAATTTCTGCTCACTTTTTAACTACAAAATAAATTTTCCATACAAAAACATGTTATTGGCGCATATAATAAAAATGCTTGTTTTCATCCAATATTGCATAGTGAGCGCTCGCAGCCATAATGTATGAGTAATGAGTGGTGCGTCGTAGCTCGTAATTAGGTTCGTTAGGCCTATTTTTCATAAAGACAAGTCGAACCGGTCGAAATAGTAGTTAGCCAATCAGTTGCGACATACTGCACTGACCCCTCGAGGTCATAATTAGAGTAATGTTTGAGTGTGCAAGTTAGCGAGCATGCGCGCCAAGGAGAGCAAGGGGTCAGCGAGACGGCACAAGTGTTTGCGTGGCCGTAAAAATTAATAGAGCAACCGGGGACCGGAGTCAAGTTGGGCCATGTTGATTAATAAAGTCCATTTTTATGGACAAGAATGGCGGCAGTTATGTTTTAAAATGGAGGAATAAGAAAAGTTTGGGGTGGTAAAATAGTTTTAACTGGTTATGGTTTATGGGAGGTGGGGAGGGGTTGAGGTGGGGAATTTTGGGAAATTGGATTTTTTGGGAAGTTGGAAATTCGGATTAGGGAATGTGGGAAATGGAAAATGGAGTGTGGGGAAGTGGAAATGGTAAAAATTGGAAAATGAAAATGGAAAAAGTGAAAATTCTACAAACTGGAAATTCCAGAATGAAGGAAAGTGGAAAATTTCACATAATAGAAAAGAAATGAATTAGAAATGTGGAAAATGTGGGAATTTTAAAAAATAGAATAGTGCAAAATTCCAATAAATACATACGTAAGAAAATGGAAATCTGAAAATGGAAAATTTCAAAATTTAGGAAAATAGACATCTGAAAACTGGAAAATTTCAAAAAGTGATAAAAATTTTTTTTTTTGAAAAGTATAAGTTTAAAAAATCTGGAAAATGAAAAATTCCATGGATTGGAAAGCAGAAAATTTCAAAATCTGGAAATTTCTGAAAAATTCCAGTTCTTTGCACAGTGGAAAATTCCAAACATTAGCAAATGGAAAACTGAAAATGGAAAATAAAAATTCCCAAATTCCAATTTGGAAAATTCCAAAAAAAAAAAATTATTTCATTTTCCATTTTACTTTATCTGATACGCAATTGATGTGGGCTTTCCTGTGAGGCTCGTTTCTATTTTTCTTCACTCAATAGAACGAAATCGCACAATTCCCTAAAGATATGCAAAAAGTGGAAAAGAGGAAAATAGGAAAACACCCTAGTTGCTTGGCAACGATACTCAATTCTTTTTTTCTATTTTTTTTCCTCGAGAAAAATCACTTTAAGGTTAAAATCGGATGCGTGTGTGCGGAGCAGAAATGAAATTCGGATTAGTGTGCGACTTTTAGCGGGGATTTTACATGTGAAGAGAGGAATTTATGAGTTTGTTGCGATTTTTTCCTTTTCTTATTAATTTTAAATTTTTAGAATACAAATTTAGAAATAAATCATTATTATTTGTATAAATAAACAAAAAAATTTAAAAAAATTATTTTGACAGATAATCGATTAGAAATTATCATAAAAAATCGATTATAATTTAAATTGGGTATAAATTTGGATAAATTTTAATAAAGTAGTTAAAATCAATGAAGAACATTTTGTAGAACATTTTTAGGCTTTGTAAAAAATTTTTTGGTTGAATTTTTAAAAAAAATTGGAATGGAAATCACAGTAAAAATTTTAGGCTTATTTTTAATTTTTAGGTTTTTGGTATATTTAGGCCTACTTTTAAACTTTTTAGACTTATTTTTTCAAATTTTAATTTATTTTAGGCTTATTTTTTAAATTTTTAGTATTTTCAGGCCTATTTTTTAAATTTTTAGTAAATGAAGGCCTATTTTTTAAGATTTTAAATTAATTATTATAATTTTTAGGCTTAAACACTAATTTAGAAAAATTAAAAATTTGGAAATTTTGATTTTTTACATTTTAAGCCTTATTTTCCAAATTTTAAATCTTTTTAGGCCTATTTTTCAACTTTCAAGCTTAACCACCTTAATTTTTATTCCTTTAATCTCATTTTCAAAACTTCCAACCCCTTAAACCCCACTTTCACGAAAATCTCTCATTTTCCCTTTTAAAAAAAAAAAAAAAAAAAAACTCAAAAAAAATCCTTTCATCCACATCTCGCAATTGATGGTAAGCTTGGAGCTAAAAGACATGTTTACACGACTACCTGGTGCAGATTTAGACATTAGCAACCGAAGCTTGTAATTATTGGTTGAGAGGGTTGCTTTCATACTTGTATTACATGGACTCGAGGCTACGAAGACTCAAAGTCCAGCGTCTTTCCTTTTCCCTGAGATTTCCTCCACCAATTTGTTGATGACCAAGTTTGCACGCGTATTGGATTTGCCTGCAAGCCATCAAGGACCAATGAAGAAAAAGGAAAAGGGGATGGGAGGGGGGTTGGGGGACTTGATGAAAAGCGCGGGAAAAATTGCATCGGCAGCAAGTGATCAATTTTCTAAGTGGGCAAATGAATTGACTTGTCTTAAAGTTGGATGGAAATTTATTCGCGAACGGGCTTTGCGCGAAAGTAATGTAAAGGAGCGAGTTTAAAAAAGTGACTCGTTTATTAATCATTGTGAGATAGAGGTATCGGGGTTTTCGGTAACGGTGTTGTGATGTAAGAAGTTTGTGAGGGTTGTGTTGGTGTGTTGTTGAAGGTATTGTGCTGTGGTCAGCCGTATGTTGGTTTTTCTAGAGTATGTTTGTGTTAATTGAGGGAAAGGATGGTGGGGTTTTTGGCTACGGAGGTCCGCAAGTGCCATGCTTATGAGTGGCATGTTTATTTATTGTTGTATGGAATTGTGAAGTGGTGGAGTGAACAACCGTTGTTTCTTAAATCATAGAAAATCAAAGAAAATTAAGGAAATTACTTGGAAAACAATAGAAATCATGGAAATCACTTGAAAAATCAATAGAAATCATGGAAATCAGTTGAGAAATCAATATAAATCATGGAAATCACTTGAGAAATCAATAGAAATCATTGAAATGAATGGAAATCATGAGCAAAATCATTGACACCAATGCTAAATCATTTTGAATCAAAATGGAAATCAATTGGAAATCAACAATTGATTTACAAATTTGTACATCTTTTTCCTGATTATCAAACTCCCATTTTTCTTCTAAAGTGTCACACTATAAGTATGTTATGGTATTAACGAATAACAGACATAATAGCTTTTTTATTTTATGGTAGTCTGCAAGTGCCATATCTATTAATTTCTCTAACGAACCGACAAAACGGCCACATAAATGTCTTTCCTAGAACACATTACGCTAAAAACAACACAAAACAGTGACAAAACTGGGATTTTTTATTCTACGGAACTCCATAAGTATCATACATACTAATTATAGTCATGGTCAACTATACGTTGCTTTTTCTAGAGTACGTTAAAGTAATAACGAAAAAAGTCGATAATTTTTTTTCTACGGAAGTCCATAAGTCCCAATAAATTATTAAATAATTAATTACAAAACCCCATACTTAATAAGATGTCTGACGATGATTTAACGTTGAATTAAAATGCATTTTCTACTTACTTTAGGGTGGGGTCGTTGTAATGAGGATTTTAAAGGTTTTTTCTTTCTCTCTGAATTGATAGAAGCGGGAACAAGATAGTATAATTTCAACAACATTGTACTTGTATAATTCTCACCATAACTTTGGAACTGCAGCATTAACCAGTATTTCAGTCAAATGAGCTGAAACTATGTCAGATTGTAGCATTCTTCTACTGAACAAGATAGTATAATTTCAAAGACATTCCTTCTATGTAAAATTCTGACTATAACTATGGAACTGCAGCATTAACCA
>JAQIXT010002635.1:0-10243 GCA_034700445.1 Stenotaenia linearis | reverse complement strand
GACAATACATAATATAAAAACAAATATAACATTATACCTATAATATAATAGGTATTCGAATTTGGATAAAAAAAACAAAGCGATCAACCGAATTTCAAAATAAACTGGCAGCCATGTTGTTTTAGATTGTTAAAATTACCCAACATGCATGGCAAGACTTTGAAAAATGACGTCAGGTAGAACTCTCTTCTACAACTTTAAGTTGTAGAAGATAGTGCTACCTAACTCACTAACTCATTTTCGAAAGGATTTTTTCGTCATCCCAGCATCCTAGCCTAACAAGGGGTCTCCTGCCCCCCTTGGACTCCCCAGCCCACCTAACCTAAAGCACTCCTAAAGCACTCCAATAAAAAAATCACCTTTTTTCAAAACAAATCTCAACTTTGAAATATTTCGAAATAAATCCGTCAAAAAAAATCCTTTCGAAAAGAATCTGTTTCACGAGTAGATGACACCTGTAAGGAAATCTAATTCCAATGTGAAAATTAATTGAAACCCATTACAAAAATTGTTATATTTCCAATTAGGATTTCCAGCAAACAATTCCTAAAATGTTTTTGATATCACAAGTTTTTCTATTTCAGAACGTTTGTTCCCAAATCTGGGACACACTTTACGACTACCCATGCCTAAAATCCTGCCAGGGTTTGGTTTTCTACATCGAAAACTGCGTAAAACTCGCCTGGACATTGACAAATCAAATGCCAAGTTTTGTAGTCGAATACGAAACTCGTGTTTTTCGTAAAGATATGCACATACGGTTTCATGCAAGTAATCATGAGAGTATTCATATCGATACTTACTTATGGCCTGCGCTACTGGAAGGTGATAACGGTCCTTGTGTTTATAAAGGTGTTGTTGTAACATGAGCACAAATTGGTGAAAATTTATAATTATTTTTTATATTGTTGTTGAATAAAGTTTGATTATTGAAAAATTATTTCAAAATGCAATTGAATCTTGCTTTGGTTATAAGTCACATATGTGACGTAATACTATGAATCATAAAAGTGTATTTGATTGTAAATCACGTGATCACAGTGCGCTTTGAAATGATATATAAGCGCAACACAATGTGATAGTGATTACTCTCGTCTTGTATCAAAGCAGTGGAATAAAGCAGAAGTCAATATTGTTGTTGTTTAATAACTGCTTCAGACTTGTATTAAACTAAAAACATAATGGAAGTTCCAATGCAGCGGTGTCACCCCCACAAACAAAAGCCGACCCAACATGGTCAGCTGATTTTGACCCGTCAGCATACACATCCACATAAGACAAGAAGCGATGGCGATGTTCAGCAAACAAGCTACGAAATACCAAAGGACTAGTCTGACCCTTACTATACCGTGACATTGAAACATCAACTGTAGAACGACACAAAAACCACGGAGGAGTTGCAACAATCTCCTCCTGGGAGACGGAATGAATTGGCAATTCAACATCCAGAATAAGCTGCCTCACACACGCTCCAAAGGACGGCAGCTGCACCTGCTGCTGCTCATATTTCTCCACATACAAAGGCTCAAAAACAGTGTCATAACCTATGTGACTACGCAGAGATCGAAGCTTTGCAATCTAGCGGAGGCATAAACCAAGCCTTTTCAACAACAAGGAAGGCTCGTCGGCCTCCACATACAAACTGTCCACAGGAAAAGAACGAAAATACAACGATGATATCCGAGCCTCATGTCAGTCATTTATTCGTGACCCAATCCACTGCCATGAAACCCACCCCGAATGGGCGAAATGGTAGGAGATTGGTCATAACATTGGCAACAGAAAAGTGAAATCACACTCAAAAATATATTTTTCTTTACATTTAAGGTCTAAAGTGTCTAAAAATTTTTTTAAGTTATTAAAAGTAGTGTAACAGACTATTGATTTGATCAAAAATGATTCAAAATTAATTTTTCTTTATAATAAGAGATTGAAATTTATCAAAAACCTTTTAGTTTTGAATTTTTAACATATTAATGGAAAACAATGGTAAAAACTGCATTTTTTGTTTTTTTTGGCTAATGTAATCAATCAGTCATTGTGATCACTTTGGTGACGTCTCAAACTGATCACAATAAACCTACTGTATATAATGTATAGTGTCTACTGTATATAATTTCCCTTAGACAGTATCTTTATGTTTGGCAAAAGTTTTGATTTTTGCCAAAACTCAGTCATTTTAGACAAAAGTTTGTTATTTGTTTCATAATTTAAGTAATTTTCAGTAATTTTAGGCACAAATTTTGTGGTTTTAGCCAAATTAGTCAATTAAAGCAAAAAGTTAGATTTTAACCAAATTTCGATTATTTTAGACAAAATTTTTATGATTTTTGTCAAATATCACAGCAAAAATTTCAGATTTCGATACAACTGACAATCAAAAGATTTGAAACTAAAACAAGAAGAAACCCAAAAATCCAAGAAATGTTGGGCTGAATTAAATTCACAGCCACATATATACATCTAAAATAGAATTATACGTGGTCTTATGCGAATCATTAGTTTCAATTGAAAAAAATCTCGAAAATTTTCAATAAAAAATTGATTCCTTAGTTTCGCAACATCACCATATCTTGTTACGTGACGAGTCGTCACGTAACTTTTAATACCTAAAAATGTTCTTTTTACGAGGGAAAATTATAAAAAATTAAATCGTTGGATACACATCATGTGACGAATCACAAATAGTGGTTCACGGAATGAACTACCGATACAAATCGGTTCAAAATTGTTGTAAAATTAATAAAAAAAACTCGAATTAAACATTAAAACAAATAAAATTGATTGCATTAAATCTTTATTCATTCTTTGCACACAAAATACAACACCATAAAATTAATTTTAAATCAAAATCAATCGATAATTCAATCGATAATTCAACAAGTTAGTTATAAAACTCAAAAAACCTCGAAAAAAAACCATAAAACTACAATATTTTACCATTACAATATAGAAATACAAAGTTTACCAAGCAAAAAATATATTATAATCCCAAAAATCAAATTAATTTCGTAAAAATTCGATTAATCGATAATTTCAACCATATTTATGCTCGTATCTATTAATCTCGCACATTGACCGGTCCAGAATTTTTATAATTTTGAGGATTTGGATATTATTGGATAAAAATCACAAAATGTAATTTTCATACAACAATATTCATCTGAACGAGTCAAAGTGTGAATTTTTATATATTTTCTTGATTATTGTAATTTATTCATTATATAATTATAATAATATAGATTGTAACATAAAACACTAGAATATTATCTAGGATATTAAAACAATGCAATTTTCATTGCTGAACTTCCATCGAAGAAGCAAAATCATACATCGGTTATTTTTCAAAAATTTGAAAAATTTTTCTTATAATTTTCTTGATTTTTTAACAATCTCAATGAAAGTGATAAAAATCTGCTCAAAATCCATTACAAGAATGGATCGTTGCCATCAAGGCAGTAGTTAACGTGGTTTTCCAGCGGCTGCAACTCGGTGAATCCCATGTTGCATCTTGGACAATAATAGGCCGTTTTTTGCTGTTTAAAAATGAAATTGATGATTATTTATCGTGAAGAGAAGCAACGGTGCCATTCTGGAGTTTTAACGACTGGGGAGGAGATTAAAATGGCCAAAAATGTAAAAGTTTTGGGAAAATTGTTAAAAATGTGGCCAAAATCATAAAATTGGTGCCTAAAATTACTGATAATTACTCAATTATGATGCAAATCACAAAATTTTTGTCAAAAATGACTTAAATTTGGCCAAAATCAAAAATGTTTAGCAGAAAATCCTAGAAATTTGGCCAAAATTACTGAAATTTAGTCAAAAATCACTGAAATTTAGTCAAAAATCTCTGAAATTTGGTCAAAAATCATTAATTTTGGCCAAAATAATAAAAATTTTGCCCCAACTGATCATAATTCGTCAAAAATCACAAAATGTTTTCCTAAAACCACAGCAAACCATCTGAATAACACCATCACAACAACAAAATTACTTTATTCATAGGCGCCGACTGAGTGTGATGAACGTTGGTCTTCTGCACCGCGCCGCTGGACGGCGACAGCACTGGTCTGCGAGCAGCCGCCTCAACTGGACTATTGGTCGAAGTTCGGCGGGACCTAGCACGGCGATAGACCTCCAGTTCCTGACTCAGTTCGTGGATCCGAACTTCGAGTTGGTGGACTTGGCGTTGAGCGATGTCTCGTTCTTGACCCAATTTCTCACTTGCTTCTCGCTCCATTCTGAAGTCGGTTTGGTAAATCTCCAACTTGAGAAATATTGTTATTATTTTATTTTATTTCATTTTATTTATTCAGTGGCATAACTAGGAATTTTGACACCTATGGCTAAATATCTGAAATGCCTAAATAGTATATATTGATTGAGTGATTAAATTTTTTTCCTATAATTCAAAATTTTTCAATGTTTTGATCTTTTTTGCTAAAATTTTCCAGATTTTTCTATTTTTTTGCTAAAATTTTCCAAAATTAAATATTTTATTTTTTGATAAAATTTTCCAATGTTTTCTATTTTTTGTCAAAACGTTTAATTTTTTGCCAAAATTTCCAAAAGTTTTTAATTTTTTTTGCCAAAATTTCCAAGTTTTCTATTTTTCAGCCAAAATTTTCTAAAATATTTTGTTTTTTTCCTAAAATTTACCAATGTTTTCCATTTTTTGGCAAAATTTCCAAAAATTTCCAAAAATTATTATCTATTTGCCAAAATTTTCCAAAAATTATTATCTATTTGCCAAAATTTTCCAAAATATTCTATTTTTTGCCAAAATTTACCAGATTTTTCGATTTTTTGCTAAAATTTTCTTAAATGTTTTATTTTTTGCCAAAATTTCCAAAAGTTCTCTATTTTTTTTCCAAAATTTTTCACAGTTTTCAAAAACTTTCAATTTTAGACTATTGCCAAAATTTTTCAAAAATTGAAAATTTTAGACAACGAAGAACCGTCATTGAAAAAGAAATGAAATTTTGCCAAAACTCAGAAAAATTGAAGAAAATTTTGCCAAAACTCAGGAAAATTGAAGAAAATTTTGACGAAACTTTAGAAAATTGAATAAAGTTTTACAGATTTTTTCCTTTAATTTTTTTTCTTATTTTTGGAAAATTTGTGGTCCAAATTGCTGAAATATTTGCCTGCATAAAAAATTTTCCAAAAAAAAAAAATTTTTCCAAAAAGAAAAAATTCTTCAATTTTAAAAAAGTTTTCTTTAAAAAAAAAATTCCTAGTTAAACTTTTAATTTTTTTAAAATTTTTTTATACTTGTGCTTGAAGAATTGGTATTTTTTCAACTTCTTGACTCATCATTCTGATTTGATTATGCTGGAGTTTGTAGTCGTCCACTTTGGCTGCGATTGTTTCTTCGTTTGCTATTAATTGTGCCGTGAGACGATCGATCTCTTCTTTCAAGGTTTTCACTTGGATGTCATAGTAAACAATTGATTGAACGCCCTGCAATATTTCATTATTTATAAATTATTTATCAATTATTTCGAATTTTTTAAATTAATAAAAATTATAACGAATTAATTCAAGTGATTTTTTTTATAAAAATCAGTTGATAGTTTTTTTTTTGCAGATTTTGGCCGATTTTGTAGGTTTTTTACAGATTTTCTAGTTTTTCAACAAAATATGCAGATTTTGGCAGATTTTGTAGATTTTTTACAGATTTTCTAGTTTTTCAACAAAATCTGCAGATTTTCTACAGTTTTACTTCAAAATCTGCAGATTTTCTACAGTTTTACTTCAAAATCTGCAGATTTTCTACAGTTTTACTTCAAAATCTTCAGATTTCCTACAGTTTTACTTCAAAATCTACAGATTTTCCGCAGTTTAATTTCGAAGAAATAAAGATTCTGCAGATTTTACAGATTCTCTCTTTAAAAACTGCAAATCGGCCAAAAAAACTAGATATTTTATAGATTTCTTTATCCGAGTAATGAAATTTAACATTTAATCACTTTTTTCGCTTGTTCGTGTTCGTACGATTCCCAAGACCGCAAAAGCTGTTGATAATCCTGCAACAAATTCTCAAACTGCTGATGAGCCGCATTCAAATTCGCTCTACAAAAAGAAAAAAAAGAAAAATTAATTTCCATTTAAGAAAAAAAAAAAAAAAAAAATTACTTGTCTTCCATATTGACCGCTTGTTCTTGCGCGATGATTTGTCTCAATTCCTCGATTTCCAGTTTCAAATCTTCGACCAAATTCTCATCTTTGACGTTCAAACTGTGTAATCGATCGCGACACTCGGACAAACGGTCTTCGAATGCTTTTCCTGCGTATTCTCTGTTTGTTGTTGTTAGTTTTAATTCTGTGTCTTTGATTGTGTTCAGAATGTGCGAGCCTTTTTGTCCCAGTGCCGAGGTGACCGAAAGACAGATTGGGTCGTCTGGCGATTGGGGTGTTGCGGTTTCTTTTAAGGCGTTTAGTTCGGTTACTAAAAGTGATCGCTAAAAAAAAATTAAAATCAATGTTATTGAGGTAATGTTTTATTCATATTTTGAAAAATAGAATTTTTGATTTTTTGAAAAATGAAATTTTTGGAATTTTTGAAAAATAGAATTTTTGATTTTTTGAAAAATGAAATTTTTGGAATTTCTTAAAAATCAATTTTTGAAAGTTTTTTGAAATTTTGAAATTTTTGGAATTTTCTAAAAATGAAATATTTAAAATTGAATTTTGGAGAAATGTTCTCCTTTATTTAGATTTTACAATAATTTAAGTTTTATAATTTTCTCACAATTTTTGTAATTTTCAAAAATAAAAAATTTTTCCATTTTTGAAAAAAAAAATTTTAGAATTTAGAATTTTCAACTTTTTTTCCCAAATTTTTAGGAATTTTAAAATATTTTAAATTTTATAATATAATATTTCAATTATTTTTGTTTATAAAAAAAATTAATTTTTAATCAAAAACAAAAACAATCAAATTTATTCACCCCAAAATCAAATCAGAACCAAATTATCCACAATCACTTTAACAGATAAAACCAAACAAACAATTTAGTCACCAAACCTACCATTTTCCTTTCTTCCATCAACTCCGCCATCAACGCTGACCTTTTTTGCTGTTCAGCTTGAAGTTGGAGAAGAAGCCCATTAATTCCTGACTAAAAAATCAAAAAAAAAAAATTTCTTTAAAATGAGAAATATTTGCTCTAAATCATTTTTAGGCCTAAAAAAAATTTTAGACAATTTTAAAATCATTTTTGATTTTTTTCCGTTCGATTTCGACGTTTTCGACTCCTTATCGAACTTTTTCTGACAAATTTACGGTATAAAAATTTAAAATTGATCACTTTTCAAAGTCTGTGAAAAATGTATAAAATTTTAATTAAAAAAAAAAAATTTTTTTTTGTAAAAATTACTTCTAGCGTTTCGTTTGCTTGTTTATTCGGTTGAACGATGATTAAGCTGTTTTCCTCGGTCGTTGTTGCTGATTTTGAGTTTTGAATGGCTTCGAGGAGGGTTTGGAGTTCGTAATTGGTTGCAAGAAGTTCCTGTTTTTCCGCTATTAAATGATTTTTGCTTAGTTTTGTTTGTTCCAATTGTTCCTTGCTTGTTTTTAGTTCTTCCGTCAGCTGCAGGTTGATTATCGTTAGTTTTTCGTGGTCCTTTTTGAGTGTGTTTAGAGTTTCTTGGAATTTCTCGTTGGCCTGTGTTTAAAAAGATAAATTAATGGAAATTTAGTTAAAAATTTAATTAAAAAATCTTATTTTGTTTTAATTTGAAGGAAATTGATTCGATTTTTATGAAAATTTCATTGAAAAATTTAATTTTGATTTGAATTTCAGTGAAATTGTGAATTTTTAGTCGAAATTGGAATGAAATAATCGAATTTTGTCAAGTTTCAATTGAAAAAAATTTAATTTTCTTTAAATTTCGGTTAAAAAATAAAAATATTTTTCAAATATTCGATTAAAAAATCCAATTTTCATGAAATTTCGATCAAAACAAATCCAACTTTCATCAAATTTCGATCAAAAAAACAAATATTCACTAATTTCGGTTAAAAAACCCAATTTCACTTCAAATTTCGCATAAAATATCCAATTTTCATCAAATTCCGCTAACATATCCCACTTTTTCCTCAAATAAACACAAAATACCACAATTTCCTTCAAATTCCACCCAAATTCCTATTTTTTCATCGCCAAAACCCAATTTTTCACACAAAACTCACCTTCAAACTCCCCAACTCCTTCCTCAATACCGCATTCTCATCATTCAACTTATGAATCACCTCCCTGCTCTCCTCGAACTTAATCCTATTCTGCTCTTGCACATTCTCAACCTCTTGCTGCCACACAGACAAACGACTCAACTGCTCGCTCATGGCTGCATTATTGTCGTGCAACGTTTCTAAACAAAAAAAGAAGAACGATTAAAATTTCTCAAATTTAACTCAAAATTTCAGTGAAATAATCGAATTTTATAGTTTCAGTTGAAAAAAAATTCCATTCTCATCAAATTAATTCAATTTTCTTTGAATTTCGGTTAAAAACTCAAAGTTTTCCAAATTTCGATGAAAAAAAATAAAAATTTCATTAAAAATCACAATTTTACTTCAAAATTCACTTTAAAAAATACAATTTCCTTTAAATTTCGATTAAAAAA
This sequence comes from Stenotaenia linearis, assembly GCA_034700445.1. NCBI lineage: Eukaryota > Metazoa > Arthropoda > Chilopoda > Geophilomorpha > Geophilidae > Stenotaenia > Stenotaenia linearis. The sequence goes on along the minus strand of JAQIXT010002635.1, from coordinate 1,609 downwards.
CCCAATTTACCCTTCAATTCGAGATTTTCATTCAACAACGCTCTCAATTTCGCCTCAATTTCATTCGGCAAAATATCAAAATGTGCTGAATGTACACTAAGCCTCATATCTTGAATCGACAACTCAGAATTCTCATTCAAATTAACGGTTGACGAACTCGGCGGTGACAAAATTTCAAATTCCGACGATGTATGATTGCTTGCTTCGTTCGATGGCGAAGATGGCGATGTAGTACCAAACGTTTTACCCATTTTCGAAGTAATTTAAATCTGAAAAAATAGATAAATAGAAAAAAATTAGTAAAACTTATTTCCTTTCCTTATCAAAACGGAAATTTTCCCACGTAGTGCACGTAGTACCGAATATTTTGATCCAAAACGGCACCAACTTCAGCATTTCTTCATTCTTTGCGCAGAATCGTCCAAATAGAAGTTTGTTTTGTTTGCCATAAGTGTATATATACCCTCAAATATATACAAACCTATGGTTTTTAACTTCTAATTACACGACCTGGCAACTACGACCACGACTTTGTAAATTGAGAGTGATTAAGACTATATGACGTCATTTGTATGAATAGATATTGCACGATCACATATTATGAGTCACCAGTCGATCTACATTGGGTATCGTTCTGGGGCTAGCGTTTAGAGCGCCGTTTGTTCTTTACCACGTGTTTACGTACCGAAAAATTTAAAAAAAATTGAATAAATGCGAGTTTTGGGCGGTTTGATGAATTAAAATTGAATAAAATAATTTAAAAAGTGAATTATTTGATATTTTTTATTAATTTTATCCGATTTTTAAGTGATTTCATACGTGATGACAATGCAACAATGATATCTTAGAATTTGCCGGGAATTTTCCCTTTTCAAATTAGATTATTGACGTTGTGTGTACATACCTGTGACTAATCTAATTTGTAACTTTAGAAACGGTGTTTTTGAAGCGTGGACAAAATTCAGCCTAAATTTGGTGCGGGAATGACCTTTGCCCTGGCGTTTTCCTTATATGGATGGGATTATGTGATCGGGGATTTGTGACGTCAGTTTTTATGAAAAGTAATAAGAAAACCGGGGAAAGGGGAAATACGAAGTAATACGTTGGCGACGCTAAGTACTGTGAGAAAGATTTTATTAATAGAATTTCTATTTATTTCCGTGATAATTTTAAATTTTCCAGATATTTTTAACTTTGGGCATGCGCAGTTCAAACGACGCTCAAGAAACAGCATGGCAGCTAAGGAAAAAACAAGAATTTTTACCATTTCGGTGATGGGATACAAGTAATCCACATTTTTATTTCAAAATATAATTTACTACAAAATAATGGAAATTTTTATTGTTTATTCATAATGTACCAAATAGTGCTTTAAATGCTCCCATTGGCCGATCGGAGTGACGGCTAATGGGCATTCTGACGACGGAGTCTGTAGGAATGACAGGAGATGACGCACCTACCGGAAGCAGTCAGTCTTAAGAGAGGCATTTTTTGAATTGCCAATCTGAAAACATTAATCTAAGTTTAGTGGTACTGGGAAGGTAGAGGGAGGGATCCTGTCATTCCTACAGACTCCGTCGTCAGAATGCCCATTAGCCGTCACTCCGAT
>JAQIXT010002634.1:0-10249 GCA_034700445.1 Stenotaenia linearis | reverse complement strand
CGGATATTACGAACTCTCGATATTGCGAACAGATTTGACGGTCCCTTCGAGTTCATTATATCGAGGTTCGACCTGTATATTGATCCTCGATGTAACGAACTCGAAGGGAACATCAGATCTGTTTGCAATGTTGAGAGTTCGTAATATCTGATACAGCGAACGAAATCGTTATACCGAATTCGATGCAATATTCGTTTAAAGGATAATGAAAGCGAAAAAATGAATTAATAATCTAAATTTAAGTCATAAAACTTAGTAACTCAACTTATTTTAAAAACAACAACAATGAATTTTGAGGTTGTTTAAAATTACCAGGAAAAAGTTTTAATGGGATTTTTTTACCCCTTGTGTCTATAGCTTTTAGAAATTTTATTTTTATTGAAATCTAAGGTTTACTTTGGGTATCTAACACAAAATATTGAGATGCCAATAATTTATTGGTGAAAAAATCTATTAAATTTGCCAGTTTAGACGGGAATTTGGTATTAAAATGAGAGAAATTGAACTTAGACAAACGAAATGTGTTCGTAATAGCGAAAATTCATTATATCCGAACTTTTTTAACATTGAATAGATAGGAATCCAACCAAACTTTTAAAAAAATTCATTAAAACGAGAAAATCGTTATAAGCGAGTTCGTAATAACGAGGTCCGACTTGTATTTAGATATTTTGTAGTGAGAATGATAAAATTTTAGCAAAAAAATTTGTAAAATGTTTGCAAAATTTCAAAACAAAAATTAAAATCGAAATTTTCTGTGTGAAATGGTGGAATTTGTAAAAAAAAAATTCAATTTCTATGTAATTCGTGCTGTACTCTTGTTAGCCTTACAGAGTTTAGAAACTACTTAGGGAATTCGATAAGTTGGTTTTTCTCAGACATTGCGTGAGCCGAAATAAAAAGAATGACATTTTCCCATAAATTTTCATAAATTTAACTTTTTCTTTTAACATTTTGATTTACTGTTGCAACTATGTATATAATTTTAAAAATCAATTCGAGAAAACCTTTCATTTACAAAACGAAGCAAACGTATAATTTTATTATGATTCGTTCTTAACCCTTGAAAGACTTGTAATAATATTACGATTTATCCTTTACAAAATTGTGAAAACTGAATTTGAGGTTAGAAATTGTGTTAAGTGTGTTTTATTTACTACAAAACGAATCGAACGCGTAATTTTATTACGATTCGTTCTTCGCCTAGTTGAAAATCTCGTAATTCTATTATGATTTGTTCGCTACGAAGTCGAATTTAGGGTTAAATAAAATAGAAGAAAGTGCTGTTAGAAGTTTTTTTTGGAAGAAAAGAAAGTGTGTTTACAACGTTTTATTTACTACAAAACTGAATCAAATTACATAATTTTATTACGATTCGTTCTTCGCCTAGTTGAAAATCTCGTATTTTCATTACAATTTGTTCGCTACAACGCCAAATTTTGAAATTTACCGTTAAAATGGAAGAAAACGATGTTTAAGCTGCGTTTTATTGTGAAAAAGTGTGCTAAAAATGTTTTATTTACTACAAAACTGAATCAAATACATAATTTTATTACGATTCATTCTTCGTCCAGTTGAAAATTTCGTGTTTTCATTACGATTTGTATGCTACAACGATAAATTCGGCGTTAAAATGGAAGAAACCGACGTTTTAAGTGTCTTTTTCGTCCAAAATACGTGAAAAATCTTTAAATTTCTCATATTTTTCATTTTAGGAATCGACGAAGGTTGTGAACCTTTGAATTTATCGTCCCGAGGCATGAGATTGTGGTCATTCAAACGAAGTAGTGCGCACAGATTTTCCTTTGACGGTTCTACTCCGCAGTCAACATAAGAAAAAATATATAAAATGCAACTCGAAAAATCAATTCTATCACACAACTAATTCCGTGCTACGATTTTCTTGTTTTAATTTGAAAATAATGTTGTTCTGAAATTAAAAATTAATAAAATTGTTATTAATATTATTTTTTAACTTAAAAAGTTATTTATTAATCTCGAATATACTCTGGAAAACCCAAAATAACGGGTTTTACACACATCTCTGTAGTACTTATGTAAATTTTTAATTTTAACCAAATATTATATAATAATTCTAATTATTCTAGTGATAAAAGGGTTTAAAATGTAAACTTGGCTATATATTTCTGATACACGAGTTAAATGAAGTGAGAAATTGAAATTTATGTACATTTGTAAAGAGAAAAGTTGAATTTTTAAAGATAAAAAGAAAAAATGGTGAAATTATATCGGATTTGTGCATTTCATCCCGTCCTTTACCAGTTGCAAATTGTTTTCTTGGTAATAAAATTATACATCATTTTCTTTGAAGTTATTGTTGTCTCATTTTTTATTCATAGAAACTGACACGAGCTTTTAATATTTTAATTTCGCAAAATTGAGTAATTAGTAAAAAGGAGCGTAATTAGAAACTAATTACAGGGATTTCGTCGGGTGTCGCCGTATAAACAAATAATTAGGAGTTAAAAATGTAAAAAAATGAAAAAATGACGTGATAAGTATACAAAATGAAATTTATTTTGTAAATAATGATGTATTAATGAATTTCTCGTGGGAATCGGCAAATACGATTAGAAAAATGAGTTACTCGTAGTAAAATTGGTATTCATTTATTATCACAGTGCATTAACTCGGTTTCACCGCCATATTTCATGCACGAGTGGCCACATCCGACAAGTACTTTTGATCCCATGATTGCTAATGAGAATCAATCCTCCCAGGAGGGGATAAACAACCCACCCCTATCTTATCTTTGCGAAAAAATTGAGAAATTTTAGTGAAAATTAAATTTGAAAAAAAGTTTACGTTGAAAGTTAATTAGTTTTAGTTTTTTTAATTTTTTTAAATTTTTTAATTTATTCATACCACAATAAATATTAATCTTGTTGTTTCATTCCTAGGCAACACAGTTGTGTCAGAAGGCAACACTGAATTTATTAATTACTGAAATGGGAGTTTAACTTTTATTCGTTTTAATTAAATAGTTGTACATGTAAATTCTTGTAAATAGAATTTAGTTTGGTTTTACTATTTTTTGGGAATTTAGTTCATTAAAAACGAATCAAAAAACAGTTATGGATGCGGTATGAGTTTGTAGAAATGTAATCAAACGGTAATGTCGTTATGTTTGGCTTTTGTCGATGTCATTTTTAGATTTTTTTGTTGTTTAAATGATGATGTCTTAATTAGTGTTTTGTCTATTGAGAAATGTGACTTAATTTGTGAATGTTTATTATATTTTATCACAAAAAAATTAATTTTTGAGTTATATACTGATGTAGTGTTTGATAAATGTAGGAAAAAAAATCGATTTTTAAAAATTCCGGTAATCAAATATGCAAATTTATGTTTCAGTTAATGTATTTTATAGTCAACAGTCACGAAATACGCCTAATTTTAATTAAGTAGACAAAAACAGGTAATTTACATTATTTTTATTTTTTAAAGTTAAAAATTTTACTTTTGCCAACTTTTTTGTCAGTTTGATTTAATTTTTCTATATTTTTCCAATAGCAAACCCGCGCACTAATGAGAAAACGTTGCCAAATTTGAATAATCACAATATTTCATCCAAAAAAATTAAAACATTTCAAATTACACATTCGATTTCTTTAATAATCAAATATACAAATTTAGTTTTATTTCATTTCTTAATAACCTCCAGAAGTAATCGAATACGCCTAAATGCGAATCAAAGAAGACAAGAACAGGCGATTCACACATCTTTTTACTCTTTTAAACTTCAAAATACTTCGATACGAACAAGATGTTTATGATTTACGCTTAAAAGCGAGTCGCATCGCATCGCATCGCTCCCATTGATATATAATGGCACTTTGCATGCCAGTGCCAAAAGCTCCTTTAATTGCTTTACCTCATTTTCTATAATGGAAAGAGAGAGCAAAGCACTTTGTAGAACAAAAACATCCTCTTTATACAACTCCACTTCACTCGAGGGAGGCTGAGGACTGAAGGATGTGGCGTGGGCGCTGATTGGCACTGCATAAACCATGCGCATTTTGTGCCCGCGCGCTTTTGCTTTTGTGAGTCGCATTTCGCAATAATACCTTGCGTGAGTGCGCAGCGATTTTTGCGCGTGATTACCGAGCCTCGCACGAGACAAGCTCGCGACTCCCTCGAGAGAGCAGCAGGCCATAGGAGCCCCCGCGAGCTGCTTATTTGCATAACAAAACGCATCTCTTTTCCCCATCTCCTCCCACGATGCGCGTGTCCATGCGCTCCTTTGGTTGCCAATGGAAATGAGTCATGGCCACACGCCACGTGTTCCACCCGACTCCCACTGACTACTAATCAAACGCAGCACGACACCGAACGGGTTAAACAATTTTTTTTCATTCATTTATTTTGATTAATTTTTTTAATTTGAGAAATAATTATTTTTGATTTTTTTCATTTTTGAATTTTTGAATTTCGCGCGTTTTAAAATTTTTTTTAAATTTTACTTGAAGTTCGCGATGTCAATTAAAGTGATGCAATGAGCTCATCTTATTAATTGCAGGGGTGGTTTCGATTTAGAATGACGCTAAAGGGGTTGGCTGAGTGCCTCGAGCATCGACTTCCTACTACCGCGTTCAAGTATATTCTAGTCATTTGCATGAATCAGGTTTACTACAAAAGAATATGGAAATCTGAATTTTATTAAAGAAATTGGCTTAAACGCGTTTTTTTTCAATTTTGCATTGGAAGAAAGCCGAACACAAAAAGCAACCCGGATTATCAATTTTTTGGCCGCAAGAACATATGCGTTCAAATATTTACTCTCCAATTCGATTGACTTCGAATTTATTTACGTTTCTGCAAATTTTTGTACTGGAACGAGGAAATGTGGGAGTTATAACGAGTTTTTTATTTTGTATTTGACTTAATTTTTTTTGTTTTGTTTTGTGAGAATAAAAAAAAAATTATTGTCGTAAAATGAAAATGGCGCCAAATAACACTTGTTTATGAGTCAAAAAAAATGATTGTGTAATTGATCATGCGGTTAATTTTTTTTCTCAATGTTTTTTGACCTCGGTTAAAGCGTAAACACACGGTATTCTGTTTGCATTTACCGTGTTGACGTCTTTTTATTCAGATCGAAATATAAAAAAATTACAAAAAATGAAAACATAAAATTCGAGTGCGTTTTCCTTTTGTATTGTTATATCTGTCACATTCGCATTGTGTTTGATTTTTCCTTCTATGAGTAAAATAATTTTCTTCCTTTTTTTTTTTTGTTTTTTTATTTTGAAATAAAATGTACAGTTTAAGCAAACAAAAACGTGAACGCCGCTTTTGAAAATTGTGTTTGACGGATTAGGCCTTGATTAGGCCTATCTGCATTCACCATCTGCTGGCCAGGATGTTTACTCAGTGATATAATCCAGTAAATAAAAAGGGGCCGTGAAAGAAAGGTTGGTCATTACTGTCTGTTTTTAAAAATATTTTCGAATTTTCGATACTTTATTATAATGTTTTGACTCTGAGTGGATCAGATTTGCATTATGTTTTGATTTTAAGAGTAAAAATAATTTTTTTTTTAAATTTAAAAAAAGTTATTAAATTTATTACGTTATTAAATACCTACAGCATGAAATTAATGTTTTTGTCAGCAATGACATTTTAGTTGTTGCAAAATGACTAAAAATATCACAAAATCTGAGAAAAATAAGAATTACATCAAAGTCATCAATTTAATGCGTTTTTAACGAGTAAATATAATTAGTTAAAATTTTAAATTGTATTTTACGCAATAAACATGAATTTTGTTTAAATTACGTGCATTAAAATCACCATTTTTATCTTTATTTTGCTTAATTTCGTCACCTACCGCGTAAAAACATCATCAATCACCGACTTTTAAACCAATTTCAACGACGCAATTAATGAAATTCATAACACACATCGCACAACACGTTACAAACGACCGTGAAAAGATTACAGAACGAGTATCGTCATTTTTTATAAATGTCAAGAGAAAGCACGTACTCGTCCGATCGATGAGAACTCGAGCTTTTAGCACACTTGTTGCTCGGTTACGCTCTTTTGCTTCGGTCGGCGGCAAAACTCCTCTTGTTTCCTCTTGATTGCGGAATGCCATTGCTTCTAATGCCAAATTCCGCGTACCGTACGAGTGAATGGCCTAAATGCGCAGCTGCCGAATATTGAACAACTGTCATCGCCATTTCCCACTGCATTTTCTTCCTTTTATTATTTGTTTTATTTAATTCTGACATTAATTTCACGCTGTCTTATTTGCTCGGGCTTTCGGTTATCAATTTTTAATTTTCTTCTTCTTTTCGTGTCTTTGTGATTGATGAACCGTGTAATTTTATTTGCCTTTATTCCTCAGTTTTTCTCATTTTCCGATTAAGTAGTGTTTGACAAATGAAAATAAATTTGCCATGAGAAAGTATAATTTTTTTTTGATTTGTTATTTAAATATTTTATCGAAATTTACTTATTTTTGTTTTGTGTTAAGTAGATGACATTTTGTCTCGTTGTTTTTTAAATATTTTTTTATTTTTAATTTTTAATATTGATACAATTAACGTTATAAGTAGCGGAAATGTGAAACCACGCCTTTGACTAAGTTCTGTTGATGTATATTTAACGGTGAAGTAAAGTTTTAAATATTTTTTTAAAAAATTCGATTTGTGGGCGGTTTTTCATAAAATACGATCAACTGTCAGTTTTTGAATGACTTTAAGGTAAGGTTAAGGTATAAGGATATTTATGAAAGGTTTAAATTAAATGAAAGGTGTTTGATTAATTATAATTGTGTTGTTTTTCGATGCGTAGTTCAATCAACTCGCGATGAGTTCATCAGTTCGGACAAATTACGTTTCCTGGTAAAAATTCTTATGCAGTTCCAATTAAAGGCTTTTATGTATTATTTCCTCGTGTTTTCTAATCAATCATTTTGTATTCATAAATGATCGAGTGAGGTTCAATCGAAATTGTGTAACAAAAAAAAAAGAAGTTAGAACTTATAATAAAATTTTAAAAAAATTTAGAAAATTGTGTAAAGAAAATTAATTTCAAAAAATTATAAAAATTGTGTAAAATAAATTTAATTTTTTTTTAATTTCAAAAAAATTGTTTTTGAAAAAAAAAATTTTTAATTCAAATTTTTAATCGAAACAGCACTTTGTTTGTGCAAACACAGTTTTAAACGACGTAGTTTTCGTGAGTTTTCGTTAAAAAAAATTAAAATCATTAAAATTATTTTAAAAAGTAAATTATAATTGAAAAAAAATTTAATTCAAAACAGTTAACCGAAATGGCGCTTCGGTTCAAGTAAAATGGTGTCGTGAGTATTTGACGAGATTTTCTTGAAAAAAATTTAAAATGTCTGAAATTTAATTATTTTGAATATCGTAACTAAAAAAATTATAATAAAATTTTTTTTCTTAAAATTCAAATTTTAACCGAAACGGCGCTTCCATTAACAAACGCAAATACGAAAAAATGGCGTCGTCGTCATCTCCAAAAACTACAAAGACCAAATTACCAGTAACGGTAGGTGTAAAATACTCCAACGTAACTACTTCAAGTGACAAATTGATCAATGATAATAATTTTATTAAAAAAATACCGTTTTTATATAACGAGAAGGGGTTCGGCTTCGCTGCGTGTACTTAGTATAAATTACGATTGAATTTATAAATGCGATCAGTCATTTCTTTCGCCCCATAATTGACTATCTCATCGCGTGATGCCTCACAAATTTCACTCAGTTTCACAGAGTTTCACTCGTTTTACTGATTCACACACTCGAGTACATAAAAACAATAATTTATCCAACTTTTTCCATTAATAAAATAAGATTTGAAATTAAGAAACAAATAGATTTCCTTTTGCTTATGAATAATTCCAGTGGAAGGAAAATTGTATGTATTTTCATAGTTGACATAAAATGAGATAGAAATTCACAAGTTGGGGCTGACAGTTTCAAGTATTCGTGACAGAATTTCGTTGTAGGGTGGATTACAAATTGCAATTTAATTTTTTTTATATTTTTTTATATTTTTTATACAAAAAAAAAAAATTGATTCGTTTTATTATGAAACTTTTATTGCATGAAAAATACATTATACAATCAGCAAGAGTTAATTAAATTCAAAAACACAAATTCTACATTATTTTCATACTTAAATTTCATATTTCAAACATCTAGTTTTTATTTCTTTAAAAAATTAAATAAAAAAGTGCAAAATTATATCCACACTGAATTTGCATAAAAATTGAAAACCAAACATCTAAAACCTAAATAAAGTACTGGATGAGTCAGTTTTTGTCAAATTGTCAACAAAAACATGACTGAATCCATTACAATGACTAGAAATAGCACTCAATGGTTCACTTCCGGTTCTGACAGCCATTTTGTTGTATTATACTTTGATAGAAATGTGTATACACTAAATTACATGATAAAATTGGTGATATCAGTGCATTTTATACTTAAAATCCTTTGTTAAAAGTTCAATTTAAAGGTTTTTTATAATAATTTTACATTAATTATATATATAATTATATAAAAGTGCTCATTTTGGTACATTTTCCTTTTGATTTGATATGTACATTGACAAAACCACAAAAAAACTACAATTTAAGTAATAGATTTGACTAGAAATGAATAAATTGAAAGAAAATGACTAGAAAGTTGTCATCTGGTTGTCCAGATGTCCACACACCTATGACTAAACACAGACTAGAACTTGGATGTTAAATTGACTTAGATTTTTGACACTCATCCAAAATTAAAGCTTTATACTGACCCATGGTCAATTGTATTTAAATATATAGACTAGATTGTCACACTCAACCCTAATTTATTTATATATGTATATATATAAATATATTTATATATTTTAATGTGATATAAAAGGCACACTGGGTGGTAATTACAAAATATTTTTTTACTTAGAGAGGAGTTAGGACTAGATTTTTTGGTATTTTTGGTCAGGTAGAGGTTTTGGGTTGATTGGAATGTGGTGTTGCATAATTTAAAAAAAAAATTTTTTTTTAAAGGTTTTGTTTAGTTTGTTGTGGTTTGGTTTGGGATTTGTATGGAGGATTTGATTGGAGTTTGATAAATGTTGTTAAATGCATTGATTTGTTGTTTAAAATTTTAAAAAATCAATGAATTGTTGGAGAAATAGTTCAAAAATCAGTTTTTAGAAATAAAATTTACTGTTTAAGTTAAGAAATTTAGTGTTTAGAAGCAAAATTTACTGTTTAGAATCAAAAATACATTGAATTATTAATGAAACAATTATTTAAATTCAAGATTCAATGTTAAAATTCCAAAATTCACTGTTCAAACTCGAACATTCACTCTTAAATACAACAATTCACGTTCAAAATCCCAATATTCATCAATGAAATCCACAAAACAGTTAATTTAACACAACTACACATCCACCAAATCCCAAAATGCATTGTTAAACCCCAAAATCGACTCTTAAACCACAACAACCACTTCTAAAATCACTAAAATTGACCAAAACATCTTGACAAACCCACATTTAAACCAACCAACCCCTTTAACTCACCTATCTAACCTCACCTTACCAAAAATATAAAACAAGAAGAAATAAGGACGAAATAAATAAAAAGAGGCCGTTCAACCTTAATTTTAACAGACTCACAAACCAGATGCGGGGGCGGCAACAAATGTGGCGCATCATTAAACTGCGAACACCTAAGCAAATGATATCCTCATGACTTCTCTTTATCACATTTCAAAAATTACATAAAAACGTTTTGAGGTTAATGATTCAAAGTAACTTTCAATAACGTAGTTTTTTAATTTTTAAATTCAAATATTTTTGGGGGGAATTTTCCCTTACTCCCCTCTTTTAAAATTTTTTTTTGAAAATTCTTCGTAACCGTTTACTAACGTCATGACAAAAAAAATTTTTTTTAAGTTTTTTTTTCTTTATGAAATTTAATTTTTAATTGAGAAAAAAATTATTTTTAAACTTTTTTTTTCGAATTTTCCCTTACTCCCCCCTTACTAAAAATTTTTAAAAAAATTTTAAATTTTCCCTTACTCCCCCCTTTGTTCATTGACGTTACGAAATTTATCTGACACAAAAAAATTTCAAAAATTTTTTTTTTTTTTTTTGGAATTAAATTTTTAATTGAAAAAAAATTTCTAAATTTTTTTTTCTGGAATTTTCCCTTACTCCCCCCTTACTGTTTACTGACATGTAATGAAATT
>JAQIXT010002633.1:0-10255 GCA_034700445.1 Stenotaenia linearis | reverse complement strand
AGCAGCATGATGGACACCATGGATATGATGCTTTCGGAGTGATCATGATTCACCAAATATATTGGAATACCTGATAATTACAAATAACCAAATTGAAAATATTTCTGTTAATGAAAAGCTTACTGTTTGCTAATAAGTTATAAATAACTTAATTGAAAAATGAGATAAACAAACGCCAAACTGAAAATTTATCAGTCTTCTTTCACCTTGCAGTACTTATTTCTTAAATCTTATTAAATAGTAGGTGTTCCACTACCAATCAACAATATCGAGCATTGATTGGTGCAGATGCAGAAATTGCGAGAGATGTTCGGTGTTCGGAGAGATACGAGTGATATCAACAGCATGCTCTGCATTGTTGTCCAGCAGGGTTGCTAGGTTACGATGTAAACAAAGTAGTTCAGCTTTGGTTTCAAGAAATGTGGAGAGAGAGAGGCATCTATTGATGGCTACCTTCAACTAAGCATTGTACAGATGTAATTTATAATTGTTGGTATAATTTCAGGAGATACTGATGCTTTTATTAATGATACATTAAATTTGATGTTTAGACTGTAAGAAATGTGATGAATAAAACACATTGAAGTTTAAGTGCAAATTTATTTATTTTTTCATGTTCTTTAGTATTATACTTATTCAGTGATTTTGCAAAAAAGATTAATGATTTTGACTGAAAATGTAATGACATTAACTAACTATTCAGCTATTTAGCAAAAATTCAGCTGCATTCCAAATTTTCTTTACCTGAACCTGATTAGGAAAGCAATGCAGTGAAGTAGCCCTTCTTAGGGGACTTCTTTAAATATAATAATTTAAAACAGTAATAAATTTCCAGCTGGTAAACCACTAACAAAGCCATGTTGTGAGATACAGAATGTTTGCCATCTGCTTGGGCACGTGACCCAGAACCGAGGCCGGTACTGTGGCCTGAGGGGTGGAGGTTGTATAGTGTATTTGTATACCACATATTCTTTGAAAGCAATTAAAGAGTAGTCATTCTTGCCCTAAAACTGACTCACTGCACGGCAATCCACGCTTACTTGGTGCAGTTGCTGCAAGAACAAAGAAGGGAATTTTTGAGCGTTTTTTTTTTAGACCAGAAAAACCACAATCGCGATTTTCGAATCAACTGATTCGGGACCACAGGTAGTCATTTTCTTGCCGAAAATTGGGTTCCTGGCCGACCACGTGTCAATAGACCTTAGGTCTATTGACGATTTGGAGTATCGGGCAGAAATAGGTCACTCCAGATCAATTGAAATTGGAAAAAATCGACCAGTTGTGGTAGACGTGTAAGCAAGTTTAGATTTCACTAAACATGTAATAGTGTTTTCAGTTTGTTTAATCAGTTCTGATTGTGTTTAATTTAGTTTGAGTGGCTAAACACACACAATTAAAATTGGCTAAATCTTGATTCAAAACTCATTACATGCACAAAAAATTAGCTTAAATTTCAATGGCGCTCATAACTTATTGGTTACCAATCAAATATTTTAAAAATTGCAACACTCAACACACACTTCCAAATTATGCTACACATTATGCTGCAGACAACAATGAACAAAGTGGTGAACAAAGTAACTTTGCAAGTGGTTAATAATGAAATTTTTTTTGTTGGGTTAAAAAGTTTGCAAAAAAAAAAAAAAAAAGGAAAATTTTTTAACTTGCGTGCCCTAACAAAAGGGCACGCAATTATTATGGTATAAATGGTCAATTTTAGATGAAACTAAAGCTGTTTTCCAAATATCAGAATAATTTGTTTATAGCAGCTGTAGCAAGCATTAATGATAACTTCAATAACAGTATAAAAGGCTTATTACAATTCACAAATTCCCATCCAGTCAAATTCCAATTTCAACCACTCAAATGAAGGGAAAGATTCTTTTGATTTTGCTTCTGCTTTTTTTTGTAACAAGTCTTGATATTGCTGATGGGTATACATTTTTAAGTATAACATTCAACTATTTAGCAAAAATTCAGCTGTATTGTAAATTTCCTTTACCTGAACCTGATTAGATGAAAGGAATGCAGTGAAGCAGCCCCTAAAACTCGGGGCAGCTTACGACGTACCTCCCGCACGCGCCTAGAACGAAATATCAAATATCATTAACAGCGATTCCATAACCACAGCCGCCATCAATCAATATCATCAAATTGAATACAAGTAAATTAAATATAAATTTTATAGTTTTAGTGCTGCCGATGAAATTAACTGATATGTTACGTATATTGTGGTATTTTTGTCTTTTTAATTATTACATTAATTGTAATGTCTTAATTTTAAAATAATGTCATTTTATAATGTTTTCATTTTAAGACAATGTCATTTTGTAATGTTTTCGATTACAAATAGCATCTGTACTGCAAATAAATAATTTTCAATAAAACCATGATAAAACCAAATAACATTTCAATTTAAAACAATCGATTTTTGTCAAAAATCAAAAATTAGTACAATTTTTGATTTTTGACAAAAATCGATTATAACTGATTAATAAATCACGTGACGCAATCCCCATCGCAACCTTTCGGATATAAAAGCCATAGTACCGCTTTACAATTTCATACAACATTGTTTGTTATTCCGAATTGTTATTCCGCTTTGATCAATCGAAACCGAATTATACAACATGCTTCACAAACGCAATCTTGATTTCGAAGGAGAAATTGCAAAAATCGAACCATCGTTTAGGAAATTATTATTCCGACAACACATTTCTAATGAAGAATACATAGATTTATTCTGGACGATTCACTCTGCATGTTTATGGGTTCGGAACGGACCAATGACGTTATTAGATAAATTGAAAAAGATGATTGTAGACCGCGTTGAATTTTCCTTGACAAATTTAATTAAAATTGAAGATGACCAAGCGTTGCTTAAAATACACACGGAAGAATGGAACGAATTTTACGGGCAGTTCAGATACATCGAGGACGTTTTGAAAATGTTGGTATCTACTTTGGCCGAGCCAAACAATGATTGTGTTCGTGTCAATTTTAGAAATATTTTGATCGACGAGTGGCAACGAATCGTCGAAGAAAATATTGTAAACCGACTATTAAGAAGTGCAAGGAAATTAATTGAATCTGAAAGGAATTGCCAGTCATTTAATCCGGCTTTAATTATCGGATTACGAGATTGTTTCGTTGCTATTGCTTATTGTTCGGACGAAAACAATTCACTGAATTCAGCAGCGTATCAACAACGCTTTGAGGAAGAATACGTTACTTTTACCAAAAAATTTTACCACACCGCAGCCAATCAATATCTACAAGAAAACGGGATTATAAAATACGTTCAGTATGTACATGAAAAAATTAAAGAGGAAGAAGAACGTGGATGTCGTTATTTAGGTTCGAATAGTTATGCATTATCAAATACACTGGAATGTTGCGATAAGGTTTTAGTAGAGCCGTACGTACCTGCAATTTTAGCCGAATGTCCCAATTTGTTCCAACAAAACGATACAGGAAATTTATTCCTCATATATCGATATATTGGTAGAGTTTCCGATCGAGTTACACCAATGATAGCGGCGCTTGAACGACATATCGTCGATTCGGGTTTGGCGGACATGAAAGATGAAGCTGTTAATATCGTTGCGGATTCGGACAAATATGTGCACAAGTTGCTCGATTTGTTTAAACGCTTTGATACTTTGGTTCAGGAAGTCTTCGACAATGATACGCGATTCGTAACTGCAAGAGACAGGGCATTTAAAACGGTTATCAATGATACGAGCGTTTTCAAATTGGAGCTTCAGACGAAAGTCAAAATTCAACCGGAATCCCGTTGTCCGGAACTTTTAGCTAATTACTGCGATTTATTGTTAAGAAAGACGTCCCTTAGTAAGAAAATGACTCCGGACGACGTCGAATGTGTCTTGAAAGACGTGATTTTCGTATTAAAGTACGTACAAAGTAAGGACGTCTTCATGCAGTACTATATTTCGCATCTTACACGACGATTGATTCTTCAAACGTCGATGGACAACGATAAAGAGGAAAATATGGTTCGATGGCTCAGAGGTATCGGAATGCCTGCGGATTTCCTCAATAGAATTACTATGATGTTGCAAGACATCAAACTCAGCGACGATGCGTACAAATCGTTGAAACAGACTCGTAACACTTCGGTAGACGTCAACACGAAAATCCTCAACAGCGGTGCATGGAAATTGAGTGACAAAATGGAGATTACCATACCAGTCGAGTTGGAAAAATTCGTTTACGATCAAGATGAGTTATACAAGGTCATCCACACCGGCAGGAAACTCCAATGGAATCACAGCATGTCGAATGCAACAATTTCGTTTCATACCAATGTTGGCAAGTACGATTTGGAAGTCACCAATTTGCAGTTGACGGTGCTCTTCGCGTGGAATCAACATTCCGATAGTGAAATTTCGTTCGAGTGTTTACGAATGACTACTCTTTTGTCCGAATACGATCTCAGAAAAACCGTTTGGTCTCTCGTTGCATTTCCTCACATGAAGGAACAAGTTTTGTTGAGTCGTCCAGAAGCTAAATCGCCAAACGATATTAAAGACGATACCAAATTTATTATAAATCGACAATTTGCCGTTTGCCGCAATAATAAACCACAAAAGCGAGGTAAAATCAATCTTATTGGTCGATTGCAGCTATCGATGGAGAAGACTAATTGTGAGGATAACGAAGCCATTGTTGCTCTTCGCGTTTTCAGAACTCAAGAAGCGATCGTTAAAGTTATGAAGTCAAAGAAGACTGTTACAGTTGCGCAGTTACAGATGAATGTCGTCGATATTCTTAAAGATATCTTTGTACCATCAGCTGCTGTGATTAAACAGCAGATTGAATGGCTCATTGATAATGACTTCATTCGCCGTGATGTCAAAAACATGAATACGTTGAATTATGTTGCATAAAGTGTTTTTGTAGTTTTTTTAGAAATAAAATAAAAATTTTATAAAAACATAAAACTGTTAATTTATAATGAATAAATTTAAAACCTAAGCGCTAATTCAATGGTTAATGATTAATTCAATGATCTATTAATTAACACTAATTAGTTGTATTGTTCACAATCACAAGTAATTAAATGAATCACTAAATAAATAAAGTAATTGAAAACTTATCTTCATCTTCACTGAATATTTACTGCGTATTTTTGAACTAGAGTTTTATTCAGTTAAATTTTTAGCAACCATGTTTGTAAGTGCACTTTTATTAATACGAGTTACAAATTACCAAGAATTTACGAATATCTTAATATTACATTTTAAGAAAAATTGTACAACTTTTTAAAAAAATGGCAAATAAAAGTTCTCAAATTGAAAAAATTAAAATGTGTTTTATTTATTTTTAATTTTTAAAATGTTTAAATAAAATTACGGAATCACAAATTTTAATTTAAGAATAAGATAATAATATTAAATGCGTAATAATGATTTTTTTAATTCACGCCCGACTGCACAGGCTAGTATTGGAGGAACGGCGTTGCCAATCTAAATGAGAAATTACTTTCAGTTTTTAATCAAAATGTGAAATTTGGTCAAGTAACAGTTTCAAATCAAATATTCAAAAATACTGAAATCTTCAAACCAATAATGATAACCAATTGCTAATTAGAGTTTCATAAGAAATTTAATTTGCTACCCCTTCAGCATCAGCATTATACTTTAGTGCTTCACTGCATTGTTTGTAATTTGCATAATTTTATTTTTTTATATTTTTAATTGGTTTTCTCATTTTTAGTTTCATTATTTCTGTTCAAAATATTTTATACACCAAAAAATCAAAATATTTGGATCTCAGGAGTTAATTTAATGGATTTTGTAGTTTGAGCAAACACAGTGTCCGGTGTCTGAATTTCACGGGTTTTTTTGTATTGACTGCTCTAGGAATTGGTACCAGCAGTTTTACCTAAACTGAAGGATCTCTGCAGTGCCATAACTACACAGGAGCAAGCTGGGGCAGCCCGTCCAGGCCAGACAAGGGGAAGAGCGAGACAAAAAAGGGAGAAGCTCGAGTTTGGCTGAGAAGCCCAATCTCTAAATTATATTTCAGGTCTTTTTTCTTTAAATTTCTTTAATTTTTTATAAAGCTAAAAAAAAAATGCTTTAAAAAGCCAAAAAAGGCTTCAAAAAATACTTTAAACCCCAAAAAGCAAAGCTGTAATAAGGGCGAGGCGACTGGCGCGGTAAAGGGAGAAATTACTCAATTTATGGCCAAATCACCAAAAGTTTGGCCAAAATCAAATTTTAGGCCAAAAATTGATTAATTTAACTTGGTGGCGCCTTCGGGGAGGGGGAAGGGGCGCAATTTACAGCACTGAATTTCACTATGTCCAGATTTGAGGGAGAATACTGTACAGTCATGGTAAAAAAAACTTCTGAATTGACCATTGGCGACTAATTGTGAAATGTGAAGTTATTTCTTTTTTTTACTATATCTGTATTTTAAAATGGCAAGGATTGCTCAGCCCTCCACTAAACTTCTGTTAGTGAATCTTGGAAACCCAATAGCACTCCACTTTGACAGGAGATTAACCTGTTGACAATCGTTCTCATGGTTGTGCCAATCTATAGTTTTTGAAATCTGTGCATTCAAGTGTTTAAAATAATCAAATGTTAATTACTTGTTTTTGTTTTTCCAGAATATCACCACAAAATCTAAAATTGTCGCAAAAACTTTGTGCTCTTGCACTCTCTCGAACAGTTAAAATCCTATCATCTTTTGGATGAATAATCCGACCCTATACCAAAAAAAAAAAAAAAATCAGTAAATAAATTTATACCCCCTAATTGTAATTCAAATTACAATTTTCCCTGCAGGATTAAGCGCTGTGATGTTTACTGGGAAAACATCATCAAACCACAGTCGTCCATATGCTCCACTCCAATGTCTGTTATCGTTAGCTGTGTGCACCAACCACCAAGCTATAAGAGTATTATTCTGCCTGTATTCAGAGCACACCACGCCTGATCTTTGTTTCTCAGCACAAGCACAAACTCCTCGCCGACTATCGGTTCTAGAACGTCCATTCTTAAAATCATCGAAATCGTATTCCCTTTAAAAGAAATATTAAGTAGAATAATTTTTTTGCAAGTAATAATAAAAACATGAGTAAACTTAAAATGTATAATTCCCATAAGTTTTAGAATTAATAAAAATGCATGTTGTAAATGTCTAAAAAATTTCTATAAAAATAGGATACACAAATTCTTTTCTGAACGGATGGAAATTATTGATTATTTTATAAATCTGAGCGGTATTTCTAAGATTCCATCACAATTCAATTTCAACCAATGGGAAGCCAGATTTTTCCAACACAGCACTAAACATAACCACATTTCTTCAATTCTAATACACCATCGATTGTAAGGCATAGTTTCAGTATTACTAGCATGGGAAAAGAGTCTAAAATCATGCATTGATTGCGAGACATTTTCTCGATTTGGGAACATCAAGATGTCAAAAAGGTGAGCCTTAGATTTTTCGAAATGTGATATCTCAAACAGTGGCCATTAAGCAATAAAGGCCACCCTTGAACACAAGACACCCTTAAGTAAAAGACGCATCAGAATTTCGTTGAGTGACTGAAATTATTTCAACCAAAAATCAACTATGGGATGCTCTTCGATTGCCTCTGCGGCTGATAAATCTGGCTTGTCATTGGTTGGAAATCAAAGAGCGGTATAATCATTAAAATTTTCTTTTCTTACAATTTCTTTGTCATCACTCCATTCGATAACCTCACTTCAATGTTTGGCAAATCTCTCCAATCAGAACCATACTTCTTTGGTAGCCGTGAAATTCTTTCTTCCATTAATGGATTCATTGATCTAGTCACATGATCATAAATGCAATGGTGTATATTGGTTTTTCCAAGCTAAATATTACAGAAATTTCAATAATTTCATCACATTTGTAATTTCTAGAAAAAAAATTACTATCTTTTGATAATGAGATTGTGTAGAAGGATTGTGATTTTGGATTTCCGAAGAATTTTCATCATAGATGTCTTGTAGATCAGAAATGGCATCACGCACTATAACTCGTCGATACGGCGCACATTGGGGCCAGACATCTTTAGGGGTTATTCTTAATCCGGTTATATTTACCGCTGACAGATTGTTGTCAAAAATATGAGTTGGATCCGGGAATTGTGGCAATATTTCACCAGGGGCAGCAGCCAATACAAAAACGCTGAAACAAAAAATTAATCATTAATTAATATAGCAAAAATATTACAATGGTCTATATTGTCATTTAAAATAAAATAATTTCACGTTTCATCTATCTTTTTATAATATAACTACTCTTGTTTAATTTCAGATACAGCCTTGTAAAATTAATGCCTCACAATGCTAAACCGCAATCTATTTTGTTTTGCTGGGCAGTAGCCAGTACCATGCCCCTGAAATATAATGGGAGCGCCTAAACTTAACCAAACCTAAACTCCCGTCATAGGATTTTTATATTGGCCTCGTTTTATGCTTTATTATATAATAATAATTTTGTCTTAATTTTGGATCTTATCCATAAATTAAATGAGGTATTACAATGTCATCAGGTTTGATTGTGTACTAAATTATTGCACTGGTATTACATAGCTTTATTGAATTGACATTAGAGACATTACGTATAGCTCTTGGCCTTTTGGCACATAAAGTAAAAACTCGATAAAGATAAAAAGAACTCAAAAAGTATTTAAAAGATTTAAAGGGACCTTAAAAGACCTTAAAAAGCCCCCAAAATTCCAAAAGGCCCACATAAGTGTAAAAAATGTCTGTAAAAACGAGGGCGTGGATTCCCATCGAAAGCGGGCAACAGGATTCGCATCGACAGGAACACCGTTGAAAATAAACAACGGGAAGCCTGTTGAAAGTGGCCACATGGATTTCCGTCGACAAACAGTGAAATTAAATGTGGGAATCCCTGTCCCACCGTCCTAAGTCTAACCTAAAAAACCGCCCATCCATCTAACCTAAAAAACTTCAATCAAATTGTTTTGGCCCATAACTGACTGGCATCAGTTGCGGCCGTCACGCGATTGACAACTGTTTTTCGACGTGAATCCTTCTATGAAAGTCACGTCAACGGGAATCCATGTTGAGGTACACTTTCGACCGAATTCCCGTTGTTTATTTTCGACGGGAATCCCATCGACGAAAAAAACCATCGACGGTGTTCCTGTCTGCACGAATCCCGTTGCCCACTTTCGATGGGATTCCGGCCACTCATTTTCGATGGGAATCCAGTCGACGGGATTCTGCTCCTCGGTAAAAACCCCTTCAAAAGCCCAAAATGGCTCCTAACCTTGATATAATATTATTACAATTTCATAAACATAAGCAATGATTAATAGCTACTTACCGACTACGTCGTTGAGGTACCCCATAATCTCCAGCTTGCAGTACACCAAACGTACACTGATAACCCATGTCTAATAGGCATCTCAACGTCGACTTCAAAATCATGCTCTTGGTACAATACAAAAAATTCTTCACATTCTCCAGAAGAAAAAACCGGGGTCTGAACCAATCACACAAACTCAATTGAGTAGTTATCAATGTCATTTTCAGTTTTGCACAATCAGTGTCAACAAACCTATTCAGACCACTAAAACCCTGGCAAGGAGGTCCACCGCACAACAACTCAACGTCTCCTTTCTTAGGAAGCGTTTTGTCCTCCGGTTCACTGATTAACAGCTCCAAAAATATATTGCAATCGGCTGTGAGAACGCTGCAATTTGGATTGTTCTTCTTGAAAGAACCTGTTGCAAACTGATCACAATCCACTGCCCATTTGGTTTTGGCCACTCCTGACTGCTGAAGTCCTTCGGTCAGGCCTCCACAACCACAAAAGACATCCATTGTTCTTAGGGGAGTGACAACTTCCGGTTCTTCCTCTATGTCTTCTGTTGGAAAACTGACGTAGGTGGTAGGGCATGAGGTGAATGTTTTAGTGGCTGGATTGTAGGATTGGCAATAGTAGAAGATTTGTTGCTCATACGATTCTTCTGGTAGTAAATTTGGAAGGGAATACATAACTTTGCATTTGCCAGCAACTGATGATAATTTCACTAGATCCACTGACATGAAAAGAAAGGATGATTTAATATTATAGTTATTAGAGACTGAAATACAGTGATGTAACTAGAATTTTTCAAGCCATTAGCAAAAAAGTTTATAAGGAATTCTTTGTTTAAACTCGCCATTATTCAAGAGCATCATACATTTTGTAATTTTTAATTGATAAAGTACAG
>JAQIXT010002632.1:0-10257 GCA_034700445.1 Stenotaenia linearis | reverse complement strand
T
Source organism: Stenotaenia linearis (assembly GCA_034700445.1). Lineage (NCBI taxonomy): Eukaryota > Metazoa > Arthropoda > Chilopoda > Geophilomorpha > Geophilidae > Stenotaenia > Stenotaenia linearis. The sequence goes on along the minus strand of JAQIXT010002632.1, from coordinate 10,256 downwards.
CTAGTTAACCCTTCGTCACTTCATTCGATGGAATTATTATCAAACTTCACTTGGTAAGTTCGTTTAATTTTTAATCCATATCCATGTCGTCTTTCATTTTTACGGTCTGGCACAACACAAAGGAAATGTCGACGCAATGCAGTCCGAGGTGGCACTTGTGTGGCAAGAACCGGAAGTGAGACTCCATATTCATTGGGAGTGTCGATGGCCCAGTGTTGTGTCCTTTGATGTGAGTGGGCCATCCATCACTTTGGTGTTGAGATTCCCCAGAGAGCAGTGGGGGAATTGTGAGTCTGTTCAAGGACTCTTATTTCTTAGCTTTATCTATTATGGGGTTTTGCTTTGATGATATTGTTGGATAGGAATGAGGAAAAGAAGAGGAAAAACTGTAACTTGTTTCTATTTTCATGGCTACTTCCTCTTTTTCTGATATTTATAGTTTGATATTCAATATCAACGAGTCTAAAAGAAAAGTATTAAATGGGGCAGTTTGCCATTATTTTCTCTTAAAAAGTTGTTTATACTCGATTTTGTTGGTAAAGTTTCGTTAATGTAGCTGCAAGGTGCATTATGGGAGGTAAACGCACTTACCTCAAAGCAAAGTGTGTGATAAAAAATGTTTTCAAATAAGCCGCAATGTCAATAGAGTGAACAAACAATCAAATTTAAATTAACTATTTTGTTTAAATTAACTTGGTAAAAAAATTTAATAAGAATACATTAATTTTCTAAATATTTGCTGTGGGAAAACTGAAATATTCAAAAATCAATACATGTTTCTAGTGGGAAACGTGAGATGAAAGTAGTGTTGCTTTACAGTGAAAGCTTTCATGCTACCAGGGGTTGCTTTTGTCCCAGCGTTTAGATTACAGTATTTCATCGATTACAAGTCACTTTCGAATTATAGTTGCTCTTAAATGTAAGTCGCGATGGCAGCCTTCACGTTATAAATAAAAAACGCTCTTAAATATAAATCGTGGCTTATATTCGAGGAATTTGAAAACCGAAAATGATAAAAAAGTACTTTAGAATTCAGATGTAATTCAGCGAATGTAAATATTTAATAAAAATTAAAGAAATTCAGAAGAAATTAGAAAAGTTAAAGAGAAAACTAATGAAAACCAACACAACTAAGAAGTCGTTGCTTACATTCGATAAAATATTATCCGGAGTGTTCACATGGGACTACAGACTTTAATTCGGTTGTTACAAGCAGGTGTGCTTGCTTTATTATTTGTAACAATGCATTACAAGGAATGACTCACGTTCACCGAATCGTTCGGAGGACGAGTAAAAAATGGAATGAGATGTGTGTGGAAAATTAACTTGTGTTGGTGAATTAATTTGAATTGAAAGTACTGTCTTCGATTTTCATTGAGAGAAATTGAAATTTTACACATGAGGGAATTTTTTGATACGTCGGGGCAAAGGTAAATTTATTAAATAGTAGAAAAGCAATAAAGAATAACTGGAAAAAATGTAAAGTTTTTAAAATTTACTTTGAAACTAAAGAAGGTTTTTAATTAAGATTACGTCAAAAAATAGTGCTGGCTTTGTTCATAAACCTAATTAACTTGATATTGATTAAGAAGAAGTCGTTCCTTTAATTAGTTTGAACATCTTTGTGAATTAGATTTAAAGGAAAAAATCCATTTTATGGAATTTTTATGCGGTTCTTTCGCAGTTTTTATGGAATGCAAAGTAAATAATGAATTAAGATTTTATTTTTCTTGGAAAAGAAATATCCAAATTTTATTCTATGTTCAGGGGTATAAGAAATCATTTTGAAATTTGAATCTCATTTATGAATATGAAATTGTACATGGCCCATACAATCAATATATCTTTATATTTATATATTTTAATACATCGTAGCTGCATTTTGAAAATTTCTTAATGTTTACACTTGATATTTTACTTTCTCGACTCCATTTTATATTAGGCCTAAGCAAGCAATTGATTTTCATTAATAATTTTCAATTTTTTTTATTTTTTTAGTTTCACACACAAACATTTTACATATCAACAAATTTGTACTTTCCCAGTTCTTATACAATCACAATATTTTATTCAATTGTTATTAATATTTAGAGTTTCGGTCGATATTTTTTTTTTACTTTTCTGCGATTCTCCTCTTTTGCACTCGAATAGCATTTACAGGAGATCAAGTTAAGGGCCCATCTTTGCGCGTGTGGTTTCCATGGCGACACCTTTAGAGAAGATAAGGGTGTGGTCAGCGCACTTATCAGAGATCACATCTGATGCACTTTATCGTTGGCCTGGTGACGTTGAATTGTTCTTTGCTAGGTTAAGACACATCACAGCTTGAGAGTGCATCCTTCTGTGAATCTTGGATCCAGCACATTATGTGGAAGTTTTCTGTGGAGTATAAACAATGTAGGAAAGCCAAATGAGTGAGAAATTTATTTCATAATTAAATCAATAAAACCTTTGTTAATCAACGAGAAAACAGTAAACCTGGGATGAAGCCCTGTTAATGTGTGATTGTAATTTCGCAGTAGGTTGTCGTTCGTTGTTTTGAAAGGTATTTAATTACGAAACGACATGTATTGGGGGAAGAAAAGGTTATAAATGAGGAAAAGGTTATTGCGGACACTGGGGTCAGGTGTTAAAACCATTTTCTGATTACAAGAAAATTTTTCGATATTTTCACACGTTTGAGGATTTGGAGAGTACTTTCGGTTGTTTACAGATTTGAAATGGTCGGGGTAACAACTGCGTGTAAATTTCAGTAATCTTAAAATTACTGAGTTCTAATTCAGTCGAAAGGTAAATCTAAACCCGCACCAAATGGAAGTAAATTTGAGACATTGTTTAATGCAGAAAAGCAAAATGACGTGTATCAGGTATACGAAAGGGTTGTAATTGATGAATGGCTGCAGATATTCGGGCCAAGAGTTGGAACAATTATCAGATTACAAGAATTGGTGTTTGGGATAAAACATCAATATTGTCACACACACTGATTTGATTTGGAGCGGATTTGGATGGCGCTTCCAAGTAAGTTAGAGATTGGAAATTTTAAGGGCGTAAACTACAGGCGTATGCCTAGGTGTCCTCAAAATTACAGACCTCCAACTCAACCGGAAGTTCAATTGATACCCGCTCCAAATTGGAATAAATCGTGCTGGCCGAGTACTGCAGGAAAGCAAAGCGAAATTTTTCTCGCACTTTTTCTCCTTTTGTGATTCTTATCAAAATATCCTCTAAATCGCGTGATTAATGACCGTCTTCATGCATTTCAATTTGGAATGGTCATTTATCGTGACAAACAGCACGGTTTAGCGAGCAGGTGCATTACCTCCTTGAATTTTTTCGTTGTATTTTTCTAAAAAGAGGAATCCACGTCTTTAATCAGAAGAAACAATAACAAGAGATAGTTGGTGTAATCCCCGGAGAATTCGACTCACTGCCATTTCTTATCCGCAAAAATTGATGTCGGTAACAAGTTTCCCATGGTTTATGATGCGACAAAACTGCCTCGTGCTGCAACCCAAGTCTTTCGCCGGTTGCGGTGAGTTCATTAGAGGATGGCACATCATAAAAGGTGTTAGTGTCCAAAGGGATAGAAAGTAAATTAAATAGGAGGAAGCTGTACAGCTTTTCATTTAGCATGGGTGACCCTTTCCAACAGCGGTTAAATGAATTTCTCGAGTGAAAAAGCACTTTATTAAAAGTTAAAATGCAGGCTTTGCCAATGGTGTCACGTGATGGCGTAACATAGCCGCGCATTAAAATCACTTAAAAGAAAATATATGTGTTTACGACTCGGTTGCGAATTAATAACACATTGGCATTAAGTTAAAGCGTGCCAAGTTGCCCTACGTTTCATTATGCGACAGAATGTGTCGTTACGAGGCATGGGAATATAAATACAGCTAAACTATGGCGCTGCGCAGTCTCAAACGCGGCGTTAACTCGCTTTCTCTCTTAATCTAGCCTCGTTTCAACGGTTTATAATACAATCAACACTTTTTTCACTCATAAAAATTGGTGTTTTATGGTTTTTACGGGATTTTCCGGCTATTTTTCCGTTTTTTACTACAAAGATGTAAATCTGTAGAATAAAAGTTTTGCTTCAATAGCCAGAAATTGTGCAATCTAATACCACGTTTTCATGTTTGGAGCTACGAAGCGGGCAATCCTCTTCTACTGCTTTGTTGGATTTATAACATAAGCTTAGATTATGTACAGAAGTGTGAGAATGTACAGCCGCAGCACTCCGTGTGTATACATGGGGATAACATGCACGTCTGCTACTTAAATAACAAAGTTAAATTGAATTTCCATTACGCTGATAGCAGATGGAAACTCATCAGTTATACAGTTCTAGGTCACATCTTTTTTCTTCTTCTCGTTTTTATGATTTTAGAACTCAGTTATCTTGCTTATTTAGTGTCCGTTTTCTTATCATTGTGGAGAATGAAAGAGATGAAAAGTTTAATTTCCTGTTTTTCTTTTCCCATCCTTTTTTTAATGAAGAATTTTTTGTAATCTTTTTGTTCCTTTGTGTTATCAAGTTTAAATGGGGGTGGAAAGTATACAAAAGAAGTATGAATTGAGTATTGACAAACCTTTTGACTCCTGGAGAGGATTCATTTTGATATAAGAGATCTAAATGGGGATCTGGAAATAGAATTTATTGCTTTAATTCATTGAAATGAGTGCTCGAAATGGTTTAGTTTTTCTTACCTTGGGCATATTCCATGCCATAACCCTGATGGTAGTGATCTGCGGTCAGCAGATTCGTGTCCTGGTTATTGGGACTGGGCACTGTAGTGACTGGAAATTCGTTCATTTTGTAGACTGGATTCCACCTGCAGTTGTCGCAGAAAAAGAATTGACTGATAAGAAAAACGTTCTAAATTTCGTTCGATTCGGAGCACAAAAAAAAGAAACTTCCGGTTGAGTTAAGATCCTGGAATTTTAGGAATTTGAAGGTCAGTTAGTGTAGTTGGAACTCATTAAATACCAGGACTCTAATAAAACCGGAAGTTCTATTTTAAACTGCTCCAAATCGTCTGAAGCGAATGTCATATTATAGAGCTTCACTGCTCGACATTAAGAGCTCGCAGCGCAGTGAAGGGTTTTTCCACACACTTAGCGTAATGCATTCGGTAATTTATGGGAAAATGCAAGGTTACAACTCGCTAATAATATGTACCGTTGTAATTAAAGAGCGCAGTGGAGTTTATACCATTCACAAATTAAATGAAATAAATTTTTTCCATCAATTCCATTTTTCCGTTTTACTTTTATGGGAAAAAGTAATTAAGAATAAAGATTATCCGAAATGCTATCGTCACCGAACAGACGGTGAGAAGTGGTCGATGACATTTTTTTCATTTTTTTCTATTCGAAATTCACATTTTTTTCTTGTTCTTAGCTTTACCTTTTAAAATCTAATTTTGTAGGAAATAAAGCCGGAGTCGAGTCAACTTCTAAGTCAATATTTCCAGACTGACGCTTAATTGTAGCAGACATTCTGCTACAAATTATTGTCTCGAGGAATTAATTGGTGGCAGAAGGAAGAGTGTTTTCCAATTAAAATTAGAAGGAAATTGAAAAATAGGGTAAGAAAAGGGGAAAAAGTATCGAACAAGAAAAGGGGTAATTTTTTAATAAGAGTGAAGGAAATTAGAATGAAGTTTGTCATTAATTAATAATTTTTTTCCTCCTTTTGATGTGGATAAAGCGAGGGAAAACAAATCGAAAAATGAAATAGTAACGAGCAAAGAATGATGAGGAAAAGAAGTTTTCTTTAGTGGTTGGTGGTCAGTGGTTTGGCAAAGAGTTTGTTAGCCCAAAAGGTCGACTGGTCTCGGTGTGTCGAGCGATGTCGTGCTGTGAGAAATACTTTTCATTCAATTTGGATCAGGGATCAGGACTGCCATATCCGAGTGTCATTCAATTTCTGTGTCCCCGTGTGAGTCGCTCTCAAAACATCAGCCAAGTCAAAATGAAAACTGCGACTGTCGACCAAGAAATCACTGATAACTTGAAATGGAAAATGACCCCCTCACCTCTTGCCAAACTCATCTCTCGACTTAGATCCCAAGTTTTTCGAGCACTGTCGAGTTTTGTCTACGTTTGAAATTTATTTCATACTTTTGCTCTTTTTTTCCCTCATAACCGAGAATTGGCAACTCTCGTGTTTGTGTTTTCAAAGTTAAAACTTGACTAATGTTTGTTGTTGATATTGAATAAATGCCAAATGACACGCGTTCTCTTTCTTTGTATTCCTCTTTTCGAAATGAAAATTCACTTCCTTCGCAAATAATAGCAAAAGTGGTGTTTTTAAAATCTCTAATGAGGTTGTGGAGCTTTTAATCACAACTTTGTTATTCGTTGTTGGCGACGTGTTAAATATAACTAAAAGCGTTTTTGGTCCATTTAGCTAAGATTTTACCACCGGTCGAAGGTATTAAGGATTTGTGCACTCGAATGAAAACAATCTTAAAAATATTGATTGTTTATGGTCTTTTTAATATTAAATTGAGAAACGAGCTTAAATTTCCAATTGAGATTGGTTAGGAATTGAATTTCTCATCGAAAAGCATTCTTCTGCTGTTTTGATCTTTAAGATATAGTCAACAAGTGGAATACAATTTATCAAGAGCTTGGGCTTTCTCTCTTCTTTTCTTAGATCGATATCAACTCGTAAAACCATTTTCTCGCAGGAGCAGGATGCGCTTGATTGCCATTGCCTGGTTCCCTGACACGTCTCCTCGATGGCTTTTTCTCATTAGAAGCAAATAAAAAAAATATCGTCCGATGCTAGGCACAAAGCACCAGCACCGGAACGGAATGCTAGTGCTCCCTCAAGGGTCGTAATTCCAGTTTCCTGGAGAAAAAAGAAGTAGCAATGTTCGTGAGACGGCGGTATCGTTTGAAGATGCTCTAAAACTTGTTTTTTTTTATTTTCTCGTGTTTAAAATTTTATCTTTTTATGTGCGGATTTTTAAAAAAAGCGTGGCTCTTTGCGCAGATTTTTTTATGGGGTAATATAATTTTAATTTTAATTTCTTCGATAAATGTTGGCGAATCTTTAAATTGGATTTAAGACGCTCGGCGTGCATTAAGTCGATAAACTGTGTGCAAATACAAGGAATCAGTTTGTAGACTCGTGGAGAAATGTGGTTTAATGGTTTTAGTGACTTGGCTGATCAATACGGATGGAGAGAGAGATAAATGTGGTTAAAAATTTAGTGCCATTACAGTCTCCATTGCTTTTAAGCTAAATTTGGAAACTGGAAATTGTTGAAAACAACTCCAAAGTTGTGAGTTTGGGTTATTAATGATTAATACGGGGATTTTAGTAATTTGTGATTAAATTAGGATGATTGTGTTTGTGATTTAATTCGCTAATTTTATAGCGAGTGAACACGTCGCAGAAGCAGCCGCGAATGTGTAACATCTCAAAACTGGTGCTGTCATCCGAGCAAGTAATCGGTGCGAGCGAGCAATTTTGAGCGCATTAAAACGGCACTTCCGGTTTAGGTAGGATCAAGAAACTTTATGAACACCAACAACAAGACGTTGACTGTGTGTCTTTAAATTTCCAGGTTTATAACTAAACCGGAAGCGGGTTTAAACGGCGCTCGAAATTGCAACAGTTTGTGATGCGACGAGTTAGTTTAAGATTTTGACACCGTTGACGCAGCATTTCCGGTTTGTAAATTGGCAAAACCATTTTCTGTGCACCAAGCTCCAACATCACCCTTTACACCCTTGCAGTCACAACCCTCTGACCAAGCCGGAAATGCCATTTCACGTCGCTCCGAATTGAAATACAGTTTGTCACGAGCTGTCTTCCCTGCAACACGCGCGCGAAACGGACAGGCGAAAAAACTTTTCTAAAACTCACCAGTGATCTCTATTAGTTATGGGTAGGACGGCATCAGGTGGTCCATAGGACCTATGCAGAGGCACCCGCGTCGCCCTTTTCTCGTCCGGCGACGAAGGATTGGACGTACTGGAATCAGTGGTGTGGTAAATCAAATCCGGTACTAGAATAAAAGATAAAAGCAAAAATCCCCGAGGATAAGCCGCAAAAGTGAGGATTAAAATCTTAGGGGAACGCAACTAGTCGAATATTTATCTGATTTTCACAAAAGGATTCAACATTTCCACAGTGAAACGAGCAAGATTAATTCCCTCGCGAGGGCGCGTAATCTGCTCGCAGCTATTATTCGAACTGGATTTATGTGCGCAAGGCTCACCTCGGTTTCTGTTGTCGTGGCTCATCGAATTGGGGTAGTAAGTCGCCATTTCCGGCTCGGAGCCCTCACTGTCGCTGAGCACGCTGTCGTATTCGGCCGACGACTGCTTATTTCGGTTGGAGGAATTTTTTCGCGACCTTTTTTCCCGTCGTTTGTTGCTGTTTGTTCTCGGCGCGTCGGATTGTACGTCGCGGTTCTCTATGTAGTCGTCTGGAAAAACAATGCTGAATGTTGGAATGCAGGTCGAGTTTTATTAGGGATAATAAATTGACTTTGCAAAGGTCGACGTAGCAATTAAAAGGTCTTTGATTAGAATGCAACTTAATTTGGTCGAGGGAAGGGTTGTGTGTGCTCGTACATTTAATTGTGCAACCACATTACAAGATAATTGCCAAACGGAATTTCGAGTTCGATTGAAAAGCCACTGGGTTTTCAAAACAATTGGACTAATTGCTTGCAAAAGACATATTAAACTATTTCTTCGCTCTCACTTACGTTGGTTGGTCGATAGGTTGTCGTTCTGCATCTGGTTATGCCTCTTGATTCGGGCGTACGTATCCGACTTTACCTGAAAAAAATGTAATTAAACGGTTATAAAAACGGTTGTTAAATCAAGCGAGGTTTTATTTAAGGACTCCCAGAACCTATCTTAGTAGTGTACAATGGTAAAATGGGTGTTATGATGGTGTTACGATGCTACCGAGATTTCTCGTGTGGATGCACCTAAGAGAAAATGGCAGTTGGGGAAAAATTAAGTCAAAGCAGATGTGCCATTAAGGGTCGACAGGGAGTTTTCCTCAAGCAGGAAGCGATGGATTTTGCTCGTGTATCCAAATTTCTCATGCACAATTAAGTTGAAAGAGGGATTTAGTAAAGGGTTGTTGAATTTGAGAGCTTTTCAAGTTAACAGTCCACATCCACTTTACGTCGGAAGATGTTAGTTGGCGTTGCACTTTTTAAGGGTTTTGCAATTCCCTTGCCGATTAAATTATGCGTAGCCAGTCAAGTAAATACATCTTAATTCCCCGTTTCATCTCGGGATTATTTCGCTACTCGAATCCGAATCAATTCGCGACGGGAAATGAGTCTCGCCAATTTCCAAATTGTCATAATCCAATTTTTACGCTCTAATCCCCTTCTTAAGATGCTTTTTCTTTAATTATTAACTAATCAAGGTAGGTTTTTGCTAAATTTTACATATGTATAGCCCTACTTATTGCGCAGTCAGTTTGTGGTTTTCAGTTTGATGAGGGAATTTAAAGAGTGTTGTTTTGGTTGAGGTTTATTGAATTATTTGCAAGGAACCGTTGGGTGAGTCGTTGGAGCAAGTCTCGAAGGAGAAAGAGCAATGCATACCAAGCATTCCTAAGGCACTGGGAAGGCGGTATAGATTTGATGGTTGGGTACATTTGAGTAATAACACGAAATGCAGTCGCAGGAAATGGTAAATGGCGAGTGAAGTTTGCTAATCAGGCGTTAAGTAATACGTGAATGCCTGAAATGTTGCTCGAGGTTAGATTGAGGTTTGCCGTGTCGGCAAAGAATTTTGCTCGTTGCATGCAAATAACGAGCGAGGGGTTCCGATTAAGATGCTGGGGTTAGTCAAATTGGAGAGTCGCATTTAAATAAGTAATTAGCTCGAGCTATAATGGACGCATTTGCTCCTACTCAGAAATATTAAACTGCATTTGCTCGTTTGCTGATGCAGGTGCAGTTTTAACTTGACTAAGTTTCGGAATCACCTAATTGAATCAAGTCGACAGCGAGATGAGAATTTGAAAAGTTCTAATTGAATCAACTCATTTTTACTTTCTTCAAATCTCTTTCGTCTTATCTAGTGTGATTAATGTCTCATGTCGTTTCTCAACAACACGTTAAGGACGATTTAATGCGAAATAAGTAACAAGTCAACGCTTCTTCGCGTTCGGAGCGGACTGAAGTGCTATTTTTCCCCGCTCCGAATAGGAATTATTTTGTTGATCGAGTTCTGCAGGAAAGCAAAGCCATTTTCCA
>JAQIXT010002631.1:0-10258 GCA_034700445.1 Stenotaenia linearis | reverse complement strand
TTATAAATCTAACTTATATTTAACATGGAATTTATAAGTTATAGGACATAGGTTTTGTTTTCCGCAAACTCTCTATTTATATAATTACATTTATTTAACAATTTGAATGATTAATAATTCCTAATAGTATCCTACTACAGAATATATACAATGTTGGAAAGGGCACAAGCTGGCATCCTTGCTATCGACAGACCAGTCCTCGAAGAAATCCCATTTCAACATTGACAGACTGAATTCCATTCGAGTCCGAGAGCCCACCGATTAGAACTGTTGCCCCCAGAAATTACTTTTGAGTGCATTTTTCAGGATCATCCATTTTTTATGTTCTAAACCATTAAAAATAGAACCAAAATCCCAATTACAAAGTTGTAGAGCACTGTCATATTAGTCTAGAAATGTTTCTCCTTCGAAGCTAAGTAGCTCAGATTATAGGATAAAATAAACTTCCCTGCAAAACTCAAAATACACATACAGATTTCATGATGAATTTTTCTAAATAATCCTTAAAAGTATTAAAAACTCATGTTATTGCACTCATTTTTAAATATTCATAGCACTTTATTAAGCCCTCCATGTCTTTGACAACAAGTAAACAAGCAAAGGATGTGGAAAAAACTAATCCCTAATCCAAATTGGAACTATTACAGTATATTAAAGCATAAATCATAGAATTCTCCCAGGAATAAGAGGAAAATAAGGTAGATACACCATTCAACTTTCTTGAAATTGGATAAGTATATATCCAGCAGCTAATTACTTGTTGTTGCAGGTATTGATTTTAGTTTAAAATTTCATTACCAAAAGCCCAAAGATGATTTTTCTTCTCTTCCTTACATTAACAATCAATACTTCCATTGATTTCCAGCAAAATGGTGTCTAGTTCTGTTCACACTATAATTACCAAAACAAACTTGTTTGATGAATTATAATTTGAGCAAATTGAAAATGTTGTTTCCACTCAATTATTTTTTTTTCAATTATGGGGTATTTAAAATATTTTTCATGCCTAAATTACAAAATAATGGCACTTATTAATTTGGTTTTAAACAACACTTTTGTCAAGCTCATCAAGAGTATTAGAGTAATAAAGAAAATAATAATTTTAATGACATTCTTTACATAATTTTCCAGACTCCCAGAAGAGTTTTTGTAGCTGGACTAAATGCTTGGCTGAAAAAGCACACAAAATACCTTCATCCATTAATCTTATTTGTGTTGCTGCATAATTCAAATTCAAGCAGAATAATGGAATCTGGAAGATGCCAAAAGATGTTTGTTTCAAAATGATTGCTGGCAAGATTTGAAAAAAAAGTTTTAAACAAATAACAAAATGCCTTTAGGATTGATGAAAAATTGTGGGATTTTATATTGAAGTATACCTTAAGTTATTAAAAGACTGTTGTTGAGGGGAAATGTGAGATTTATATCTGTATTGTAAGCTTATACCTAAAAAGCCTTTATATAATGTAGTGTATTTAGAAATTTCTTTGTTGGAAAGTCATGTAAATGTGATTTTGACATATGAATCAAATTAAATCTGGAAAATGAAGACAATTACATAACACATTGTGAAATTCACAATTGAAATCAAAAAATCTTAAGAGAAATCTTGGAAATCACACAAGAAATCAAAGAAAATCTTGAAATCAATTACAATCACATCAAACATTATGGGAATCACATAAGAAATCCTTGTAATCACATGGATAATCAAAGAAAATCTTGAAATCAACCAAAAATGCAAACTGAAAATCAACTTTAACATAATTTACAAATCCTACACCTTTTCCCTCAGTGTCAAATCTCCCAGTTTAAACTCTTTATTAAACTAAACATCCTCTAAGAGAAAAGCTTTTGGGCCAAGTTCCAACTTCAGGAAAACACATTAAATTTTTACTTTCCAAGTCAACTTATTACAATCTAACACTGTTATACCAGGCTGTAGCATTAAATATTATAAAATTTAGAATAGCACAAGAATAGCAAAAGACATGCAAATTTAATCTTGAATACTTAATTAACTTACAATACTATCAATAGAAGTTACAACATTGAAAGCAATAGAGATTTTGTGGAATACATAATACACATCTTATAAATTTATAATTATTGATAGAACCCATTAGATATCTGCCTTCATGCCATAAAAGAGTAATTATTATTTAACTCCTCAATGAGAATCCTTTCTCCAACAAAGTAAGTGCAAACTGCAAATTTCTTAGAAAAAGCATTTATAAAAACTTAAAACTTCTTTTGTTACTCCATTTTTCATTAAAGCCAATAAAAAGCTAGAATTTCATTTAGAAACAACCAATCAACTGCTTCATTTTGCATATTGTTGCACAAATTCTTTTGTTTGTATGGAAAAATTGCATGAGAAAAGACACAAACTAAGATTGTCAGAAAATACACCGCAGACAACTAAATGTTGGTATTCAGTTCCAAAGTCATTATCAATCAATGAAAAACATTAAAATGACATTTAATGTTTTTCATTGATGTTTTTCATTATTTCAACATTTAATATTAAATTAATATTTATAGTATATTGACTTAGAGTTATAAAAACTGTTAAATAAATATTGCCATATAAACAACTAAAATTGAGCAATATAAACTAACAGTAGATTCAATATTCACTCAACATTGAATCAGTATTACATCTTGGAATAATGTTCTATTAAATGACATTTTAAATATTTGATCAACATTGAAATAACATTACCTTTTGATTTTTCCAATCAAATTTTTGATCGCGTCAATAAGGAGTGCAGCGAAATAAAAAAATGGATCCACGATGCTAACACACTAATTTATTCCAGGTAAAGCATGGCTTATATAGGGCCGGAGGGGTTGGGTTACGTGACTTTAGCCCACCCTAAAATGCACCTGTCTCAGTAATCCATGATTACTGAGACAGGAAATGACCAAATAGAGTTTGGTCACCCCTGACCAGCCAATCAAATGGTCACAAATTAAACAGAATTAAGTCACAAATGAATTAAATAATCTAAATCTAGTAAATAGACAAATTACTAAAATTAACAACTTAAAATTCAATAAAAATTGAATTACAATTTTTAACATTACCCGGTTTATTGTGTTATTCTTCTTTTTCTACTTTTTCTAACATATCATTATTTGGTATTCTTACCCAAGCAAAATCACTGCACTCTGAATATTAGCGTTAAGTTATTTACTCTGTGCAGTAATTATTATTAAAATACCTCATATAAAATAAAATGCTCACTTTTTTCTTTACATATAAAAATAACACACTTCCAGCATAAATACTGACAGATGTTGATTCACCCTTACAAATAATTTACACTGCTATGATTCAATACCACATAAAAGGAGTGTCATACGTTACCGGAAGAAAGTAGCTATAAAAATGTATGTTAAATCCCATAGACACCTTTTATTTCTTCGAGTGAATTCGAGTTTTTGCACTGAAGAAGTTTAATAGCTTTTGAAAACATTGAGTTTACTTCCTATTAACTCTTGTTTCCTTGACATACATTACTGACTTTAATTTGTTGGAAAGCAATTATTTTTCTTCCAAATTACATTTGTTCATGTGCCCTTCTTTATGTGACCACAAACATTTTTTATATCAAGTTTTGTTGTAACTGTTATTGCATTCTGTAAAATGGCAGGAAAAGTTGAATAAAGTTTATAATTAATTTGTTTTCATAACTGAATGTTTTGTTTGATGTAATGAGGTAATTAAATGAGTAATATTGTAAACTTTAAGGTTTATATGCATTCTGGGTTTAATGATGGCCATTAGTTATCATTTTATCAAGCAGTCAATATAAATAACTAGCTCTAACCTTTTTTCAACACCTTATTGATCATGTGCAGGAATAGCTTTAATGGTGACAGACACAGAAATAGAAATGGGGGATTGTAATTTTGTAAATTGAAGGTTTTATTATATTAGGGAGACAGTGACAAGTCAATTTATCATTGGAAATACATTTTCAATAGTGATGGGTTTGTAATTTTTCTTTTAAATGTAATTTAAAATGTCATTTTTTTATATTGCTGTGTGGATATTTTGTTAGATTGTAAATTGTTTGTATCTTATAAAGGGAAGAAGTTTGTTTTATGTAGGATTTGTTTATCTCAGCAGAAATTGTGTGAAAATAAATATTTAAAATGTTGTATATAAAGTGTTTTTCCATTGTTATGATGTTTTCCCATTGTTTATAGGGTTTACCCATTTTGTGATAGTATTTTATGACTACTTTGCTGTGTTTTTAAGGTTTAATGAAAGTTTTTCTGATGGTTTTACTGTTTTTTCTGATTATTTTCTGTTATTAGGTGCTTTACAATGTTTTATAACTCTTTATTATCATTCCTGACTGCTTATAATTGTTTTATTAAGTTTTTAAGCTTTACATACAGTTTTATTGAAGTTTCTAAGAAACTTAACATTTTATAACATATCTTGATTGTTTCTTTATATTTCCTACAATCTATTCACCATTTTCCCATCATTTGCATTGTTAATAAATCAAACTCTCCTTCTACTTTCCAATACATTTTTAATTACATAATTACATATTACTTACCTCCTTACCACATTTTTTTACTTCCAAAGACTTCAGGATTAAGAACAACCCATCCTATCAAAAATTGATTAACCCATCACTTGAATCCCCACAGAATTCTAAGTTATTATTACCTCCAGCAAAGAACAAATTTATCCCTTTCAACAATTCTCAAGCTGATGACTTCTCATAAATAACCACATGTCACCAATCACTCACAACTGCCCTCTTTACCTTCTTGTATATGGTTTGTCCTTTTTCATGTCATGAAGAGGAGCTGCTCTTCCTCCAGAAAGTGACTCAATGCTGGTCATGAACCCTTTGTGTACAATAGTGTCCACATGACCATCAGTGCAAATGCTATCACCTTCTGACCAATGATATGACATTGCATAAATTAAAAATCAGGAAAAGAGAACAAAAGATAAAATCCTTTAACTTGTTATTATTGCATGAACTTCACCCTTTGACATTCATTTTAATATTTTTCTTAAAAATTGAAATGTTGAAATATTGTTGCAGATTTTGATGTCTGATGATGGGATTTTGGAAAATTTAATTTTTTTTTGCTTAAGTTTTTTTTATAGAGTTTTATAATGAAAAATGGAGAAATTGCACTGAAAATCAATTTTAGACTTAACTTCTGTCTTTTTTTTCTGGTATAATGAACTGTTTTAATGATTAGTTTTCTTATGAAACACAATAATTACATAGAAATGTCAAACTTATGATGTTGATTCTCCACTTGTTTATTATGAAACTGCAGTTTATTTATAGTTTTAAATTGAAAAATGCATATTTTATTATATTTTATCAAAAATGCACAAGTTGCACAAAAATATCAAAATTCTGTTCAATTTCCAATGTTTACTATAAAAAGAACACATTATTGATAGATTTCTTGATAAAATATACAAAGTTTGCATAGAAAATCAAATATTTATTGATTTCCAAGTGCATTATGAACCAAAACTGCAAATCATTCACATTTTCTAATAAAAAAAACCTCAAAAATTGGAAAAAAAATCAAAAATCAAACATTTGAAAAAAAAACACAAATTTTTAAAAATCTCAACTAATTTCCCCAAACTTCAACATCATCATCATCATCCCACAAAACCACTCAAAGCAAACAATACCACATTATTCTCACTCAAACATAATCATTTCCAGCACTTTGAAACAACAATTGATCAAGCACATTCAATTCTGATCCATTACACAAGCAAATTGATCAGATTTTCCAAACAAAGAATCCTAACAATCAGATTTACAAGATAAAATTATCAAAGTAAAATGCCAAATTTACCACCAGTATCTGGAAATCAATAAGCAACAAACTTGTGACATTGCATGCCACAATTGATCAGATCAAACCTTTCACTTTCATTGCTGAAGAAAGGTTATAGTTAAATTGTTGTTAATCATTTATTTATATTCAGTTTATGACCTTAGAATAATATTTTTTAACAGACATTTTAAACTATAAACTTGAATTTAAGTAGATTTTATTGATTTTCTAAGACATTTTGTATCTTAGAATGTTGATTTTATTCATGTTTTTTATTATTTTTATTAAAAAATTCAAAAATGTCAACTTCATTCAATTTCAGTTTAAAGTTGTCTTTATAGACAACTAACCAGACTTTTCTCCTTCAACTACATCCAAAATATTTATTTTAGTAAAATATAATTTAATTTTATACTAAAAAATCAATAATTCACAGACTAAACATTACCATAAACCTTCACAAAACTCTGAAATATCCCATAATAAATTTATTCCTAATGATAAATAAACAAACATCTTCTCATAATTCTTCTGACCTATCTCAGCCATTTTTTTTATAGCAAATACCAAGAAACAGAGATCTTAAACATTACCAAAACACAAAACCAAACCTATTACTCGACCAAATTTTATATTTTTGTGTTTGGTTTTCTGACTTTCTTTTCTTTCACTTCTAAAACAATGCTACTTTTGATAATTTTGTTTTTTCTTAAATTTGATTAAAAAATGGTTTTCACAAATCAATTTCCCATATTTATAAAATATATTTTTTTAAACATATTTTAAATGTACATATTTATGCAATATATTTAAAATATAATAAAATATTATAATATTTTAATAGTTAAATATAATTTCAATACATAAAAAGATTCAATTTTGTATATTTTAAAAATATATAAAAAATATTTAATCTGCATAAACATATGCCCGTTCGATATGTGGTTTAATTGTCCGAATCGATTTGACGACTTTGACTTCGATAATACTAATGGATTTGCATAAATATTTAGATTCGTAGAAATATTTGAATTGTGTAAAAATTTAAATTCAATTCTTCCATTTTCACTTTTTCAATGAATTACGTAGTCCTTGTGGCGCTGGCGACCCAAAGCATCATTATCTCTCCCTCGCTTTAACTTTCCGTGCAGAGTTCACTCAAAGCAACAAACAAAACCTGCAAATTGAAAAATATATCCAATGGAACACCATTAATAACAAATGAGTGTGCGAACAGCTATTATTCACTTAATTCAGTCTGTTTATACAAAAGGGTCAAGTACAATAACTGTGCAGTTGAATAGAGTAAGGGAGTGAACAGACAGCTTGGTTTACCCTCAGTTGTCATAGTAAGTATTAATTATTAAATTCAATAATTGCATTATTGATCCTCTGAATCAATGCACAGCAGCATTGTTGGATATCTCACGGATAAATCTCGATTTCTTACCGGTGGATCAATAAAATGCTTTATGTTACACATGAAGGTCGAATTTGTGCAAAGTTTTGTTTATTGTGGAATCAATGAAAATGAATATTAATGAAGTTTTAGTGAATTAAATTTGCTTTTTAGATTTAAATATATTTTGTGTATGTAAATATGTTTTATTGTTGACTGGGTCTGGGGGTGGAGTTTGAAATGTAAATTTTGCAAAGTGGGGTGAAGGAGTTTGAGTTTTATTGATAATTCATGGAGATTTTAATTTATTTTACTGTTTTGAATTATGTTTATGAAATGTTTATAAGTTGTTTTTTTGTGGTTTTTTTAATGATTTATTTATTTTAATGTTAAATGTATGTTGAATATTTTTTATGGAGTTTAATGGAGTATTTAGATTTTTGGTGATAATGAATTTAAATCAACTTGTAAGTTAAAATTGATGTTAAATATATTTTTTACATGTTTACAGCTGTGTACATTCAAATATAGATTTATTTTATCACAGATAATAAATATTTTATAACATTAAGGCTTGACTTAAAACTGTTTGAAATAATTTTCAACATTTAAACCTCATTTTACACTAGTTTATGTCTTAGTTGATTAAATTCATTCAATATCTTTACTAATTTACACCCATTATACACATTTTATACTGTTTTACACATTTACACACAAATTGTAATTAATTGTAACAACATTTTACACCATTTTACACCTTTACACACAAATTGTAAATAATTTTAACAACATTTTACACCATTTTACACCTTTACACACAAATTATAATTAATGTTAACAACATTTTACACCATTTTACACCTTTTATTACAATTTTTATATAATTGTAACCACTAAAACCATATAAACTAACCATTTTACACCACATAACCTCACTCAACATTTTCAAACTTACAACAAACCCACCACAACCAAATTCCCCCTCCTTCCACAACCATTTACACCCTTTAAAACCCCAACCAAAACCTCAAACCAAACCAAAATAAAATTATATTTTCCCCAATATTTTTATAGATTTCAAGCTTCATAAAGCAACTAAAGATGAGGTTTGTTCTAATTTTAAAAAATATATCGATTTTAAACTCCTTTTTTAGCTTTTTGTTGAGCTCAGCAACAGTTCAAAGAAAACATCAAAAGAAATATAAAAAAAAATTTAAAAAAAAATAATTTTATTTCCGCGCAGTATCGATAATAAAAAGGCAATTTGTTTTAGTTAAGTATCAACTTCTCCCATAAAAAATACACATGCAAATTGGAATCAAAACAAACTCGGAGTCAGACCCAAGTGAGAAATTTGGTGCGTCGTAAATGCAAAGCAGGGAAGCTCTTTAAAATGAATCATACTCATTAAATTTTCTTTTTTCTCTCGCGATCCTCGAATTTTTAGCTTGAAAAATGGCGCCGCGAGACATGCTTTTCCACTTTACAAACAAGTGAGGTTGTCATCGAAACAACACGACCGACGTAATTAACACAGAGCGCCAACACGTTGTTTGATGCATTGCTGGGAAGTTTGGGTTGAAGATGGAATGGTTGGTGTAAGGAGGGTTGGGATGGGGATGGGGATTGGAGAAATTAGAATTTAGAAGGGGGTGGGGAATAGAAGGGGGATGAAGAGGGATTTTAAGGGGAAGAAAGATGAAAGGGAATTAGTTTTGCAAATTCAATGAAATTATATAAATTTTTTTTTATATATAATTTTCTTGCTTATCCTCATTTCTGCAAATTATGTGATTTTTTTGTTATTGCATATTTCTGCAATATTTTACAATTTCTTGAATATCTGAAAATTCTGCAGTTACCGTATTAGCAATGTCCTACAAAATTCTGTGAGGTCCTTACACATTTCCTTGAACATTTTTGCAAAATTCTTTAAATTCTTTATTAATCTGCAAATATCTTTGACGTTTTTGCAAAATTTTACAATTTCTGCATGTTTTTTATTCACTTCTATAAATTTCTTGTACATTATCCCACAATTCAAGTTAGCTATTTGATCTCAACTCAGAGGCCTACGTTACAATGATGTCATCTTTCTGCATGCAGCGCTCCAATGTAGTACTGTGCTTATGTTTTAGGTTTTAAAAATTTAATTTCGACATCCCATTCCATGTTTGAATAAAAGTAAACATAACTTAGTTGAATTTGAACCACTGATTTTTTTTATTTAAAGATTTTAGACATTTTTATGCTCATTTTTGCACCTCAAATTAGCATTTTATGAGCGATGGGCAAAATTACCCAGACTGCTGTGCGCCCCCTTGGTGAGCAAGATGGCGTCCATTTTCATGTGTATTCTGTGCTTACACAATCCTACAAATCCTCCACACGCACACCTTCAAATCAATTATATATTTACTGTATTTCATCGATTCTAAGACACATTTTTTATAATAATTTTTTATAATCAACATGCAACAATAGATTTGTTTTTCTTTGTTAGAAGGTGTTACGTTTCTAACCCTCGCCAACAGAACACGATGACAAATAACAAACATACCACGTCGTGGTGAGTCCACATTACCGTGGCAACGAGACAAAAGGGTTAAATAAAAGATTGGATTTCGTGCGATGCAATATGGCAAAACATCACAGAAGTAAAATAAGACTGCGTATTAAATGGTGTCCTAGGCCTGGAGCAAATGAGGGTGTACTCCTCGAAGAACCAAGCAGGAATGTTCAGGAGTAAAAACAAAATTTACGCACATACAGATTGTTTTGAATTTTTACACCTTGGGCACGCACAGTTGAGACAATTCTATTAAAGATAAAAATCTGAATTTTTTAAAATTTTTTATCATGTTCATATAAAGTTTATTTTCTGCAAATTTCAGCATCATTCTCAATAATTATCTGAGTTACAGGTCGTACCTCGATATAATGAACTCGAAGGGACCGTCAAATCTGTTCGCAATATCGAGAGTTCGTAATATCCGAATTTTTTAA
>JAQIXT010002630.1:0-10260 GCA_034700445.1 Stenotaenia linearis | reverse complement strand
AGAGATTAAAATTTACCAAACACCTTTTAGTTTTGAATTTTTAACATATTAATGGAAAACAATGGTAAAAACTGCATATTTTGTTTTGTTGGCTATTGTTATCAATCGGGGGACGTCCCAAAGTGATCACGATAAGCGGAGTCTACTGTACTAATCAAAACCCTTTTATCGCATGTCTAAACTCATACCTTAAAAATTTGGTGTATGAGCCTCTTGTGGATGTTAGTCGCCGCTTGAATTCCACCGTAGGCGAAAAGAAAGGCACGGAACAACGTAAAGATTGAATTACAACAGACAATAATTGCATATATTTTGAGGTAGTAGTTTACATTTGGCATTTGTTTGGCAAGTGAAAATCTAGGAAGGCAATGATTATTTTTTGTTGTTGTTGTTATTTTGCTAATTACAGTTTGTGGAAATCCCAGTCCCAGTCTGAGAGTGGATCTTTGACCATTGTTGTTGTGTTGTATGTACTGTCGTTTGAATGGCCTGTCCAGTATGCTAGCCATAAATCAGATGCATTTCTGGTTCCTGAAAAAAACGAGGAATTCACGTTTTTATTTTGCTGTACCAACATTTTACTGCACAGTGGTGGATGACACTTGGGGGGTCCTTATACATGCTGAATAGGGTGGGGGTCTGGATGCAGACTGAGTAAAATAATGTATTTTAGCAAAGAATTCAGAAATTTGGTAAAAAATTCGTTAAATATCCCTTAAAATTTAAGATTTACTAAAAACGTCAGTCATTTTCGCCAAAAATTCTACTTTTTTGACTAAAATTCAATCTTTTAGTAAAAAATTCCAGGATTTTGGTAACAAAATTTGATGTTTTTAGCCAAAAATGGTGAAAAAAATCCAACATTTTCACAGAAATTCAACGTTTTTGACCAAAACATGAACGTTTTTGACCAAAAATTCAACGTTTTGGTAAAAACTTGATGTTTAGTCCGTATATGGGTAAATCCACCACTGTTAGCACGTACAAAGCCTGCATCTCTTATACACGGAAATACAAATTTAAACTGAGATCACCTTGCATGCACAGCAATGAAAATCCAATAACGAATGCGAGAAATGCACCAATCGCATTAACATACGCCGTATAAACCTAGGAAAATAAACAATTATTCAAAAATCACTCAAAGACAACAATAACATTATTACTTTACCTTGAACTTGACAGTCCCAGACTCTCTTTCCTCTTCCGGGATCAAATCATCTGGTAACGACTGTCTTTCGGAGCCGCCGTCCGATAAATTGTCTGCCAAAGCTAATTCAGAATCCAGTGGTTTCATGTTTTGGAAATCATTGCAAGACAGGTTTGTGAATGATGATGGTAATGTTGGAAGAATCTCACTTGGGATACCTGACAAAAAAATTTGTTTTAAAAAATATCGTAACCCTTTATAATGAATTTGCAAAATAATTTCGTTATATTGAGTTTTTAGCGAAATACATTTTTTTTCCTCTCTTACAGCATATCGTACGAAATGTTATTTAAACGAGATTATTTAAGTAAAACTTAACATTTATTCACCTAAAAATCAAGTTATTAACCGATAACGATGCGTCATTGGTCACTTTTCGGATATTTATCGGTCTTTAACGGTGAAAAAGTGAACTCGGGACGTAAAAACCTCGTTATAGTGAAAAAATTTCAAATACAGGTCGAACCTCGTTATAACGAACTCGAAGGGACCGTCAAATCTGTTTGCAATATCGAGAGTTCGTAATATCCGAATTTTTTAACATTGAATGAATGGATAGGAATCCAACCAAACTTTTAAAAAAATTCGTTAAAACGAGGAATTCGCAATAAGCAAGTTCGTAATAACGAGGTTCGACCTGTAGTTTGTAATAGGCGGGTTTTCGTTACAGTGAGTTTCGTTATAACGACATTTTTTAACATGAACGCTTATGGGGAAAAATTATAAACCACACCTTGTTTCAAAATTGTTCCCCTTTTCATGACAATGAGCCAGTCTACATCATGTAAATAGCTGACTTGGTGTGTGCACAGAACTACTGTTTTTGTAGCTAATAACTGAAGAATGCATTGGTTGTAAATATGTTTAGCGACGTGAGCGTCCATCGCCGACAGCGGGTCGTCCAGTAAATAGAAACTTTTGTTCTGTGAAGATTAAATGTTGTGATTATTTGGTTGATGTTTTAGTTTTGGGCAAATGGAACCTGATAGCAAGCTCTTGCTAAACTAATTCTTGCTTTTTGTCCTCCGCTCAATGTCATTCCTCTGTCTCCGACTTGAGTTTCGTCGCCGTTTGGCATTTTCTGTTTAGTATTTGTGGGATTAGGAATAAGGTGGTTAAGGAAATGAATGTGGATCTTGAGAAAATTGAATTTTGATGTGAAAGCTCTGTAAACAGTGGTGTAACTAAGAATTTGGTGCAAAAATTCAAGAAAATCTTGAAAAAATTCAAGAAAACTGTTTAAATTCAAGAAAAGTTTGCAAATCTTGCATAAATTCAAGAAAAGTTTGCAAATCTTGCATAAATTCAAGAAAAGTTTGCAAATCTTGCATAAATTCAAGAAAATTTTGCAAATCTTGCATAAATTCAAGAAAATTTTGCATAAATTCAAGAAAAGTTTGCAAATCTTGCATAAATTCAAGAAAATTTTGCATAAATTCAAGTAAATGTTGCATAAATCCAAAAAAAATTTGGAAAAACTGTAAAAATGTTTTTGGTAAATTAGCAAAAATTTAACATTCATCGAAAAACTAAAAAATTATTAATTGCAATTCAATTTTCCAAAACCCACATCCTCTTTCACAACAACAACAACAAAATATTACATCCAAGTCTTCGGTCAACGCACACGCTTCTAACACTTCTTGATACCGCACGCTTTCGTAACGTCTACCGAGAAGAATATTCGACTGAATAGTTCCTTGCTGAATCCACGCTTCTTGTGGCACATATCCAAACCCTTCATTGCTCTCATTAAATTCAATAATCCCTCTGGATTTATGCATTTCTGACAGAATTGCATGAAGAAGCGAACTTTTTCCGCTACCAACCGCTCCAATGACTCCTATTAATTGACCCTGAAAATTACATCCTTCCAATTGCTTGAAAAATCATTTCTAACAAAAAATTACCTGTTTCAAGCTAAAATTTATGGATTTCAGTGTAAAATTTGATGAATTTGACTGCTGTGATTCACAACTCCAATCAAAGTCTGCGTTGACCAATAATTTTGAATTATCTATTGAATATTAGAAAAATCATTGATAATTTCTAATAAAATGAAGTAAAATGCTTTATATACCTCCTCCAGGTATGTAATAATTGTCCAAATTGTTTTCAGGCAATTTCAATAGGTTTTCGATGCGGTGTAACGAAACCCAAGCTTCGACTAAACCGTTCAAAACCCATGGAAATGCATTCAATGGCATTATTAGCATGTTGACCAATGTTAGAACTGTAAAAACCTATGTAAAAACAACAATAATTAATAAATTTGTTATAATTTGTAGTAAAAAGTGTTAATTTCATTACTTGAGCTGCTGTGAATGAATTGTTAAGCCAAACATAAGTGGCAAGAGTGAATAAAGTGATAAAAACAGGAGTTGTTGCCCAAAAATAAACACAAGCTGCATCTAAATATTTCCTTTTCTACATAAATAAATAAATTTTTATGTTGTAGTAGTTATTTTACTTCATAAATGTCTTTTTTACTTTCAGAGATCTAAGTTCAGCGTTTCGATATTCGTCGATTCGTCGATCGAAGTTGTTTTCCCAGACGAAGAACTTTATCGTTAACATTCCGCGTAGAATTTCATTCATGAGCTAAAACAAACACAAAATTAAATTCAAAGCAAAAATATAATAATAATTAAAATAAATCAATTTACTTTAACCCTTTGGTCCTTCTGGCTCATCATACTTATACTTAGGTCACCAATTTTATTTGCCAACCATTTATTTATGGGAATTAAAATAAAAACAAAGCCTATTCCAGTCAAACAAGCATATCCAACTTGTAAATATAAAAGTCCAATGCAAACTGCAATCTGAAGAATTAAAAAAAAATTAATTTTGTGATATAAACTGATTTTCAGCCATTTTGATTTCTTTGTATGAGATCACATACATTTCAGTGAGTCAGAAAAATTATATTTTCAAGACAGCCATTTATTTTGAACAATTCTTAAAGAACAAAAACAAATTGAGAAAATTACCAGAATTTGATTTGTTTACATGAGGCGTAGGATTTCTTTCGAAAGGATTATTTTCGACAGGATTTTTTTCGAAAATGATTATTTTCGAAAAAATTATTTTCGAAAATAATTATTTTCGAATGGAATTTCTTTAAATATGGGAATCGCTGTTCCAACGTCCTAGTCTAACAAGGGGGGCTCCCGCCCCCTTGGACCCCCCCTAACATAAATTTTTTCGAAAAAAATCCCTCATTTTTAGAAATAAATCCCAAATTTGAAACATTTCGAAACAAATCCCATTCGAAATATTTCCTTTCGAAAAGAAATCTGTTTTACGGTTTATATCATGGAGTTAAAGGGAGTTGCAGTTGTACAGTAGGAGTCAGACAGATTGGGCCATCTGTCCGACTCCTACCATGAAAAAGCAACTTCAAGCAACAATATCTTTTTGTTCTATTTGCCATTGCAAATTTCTACTTTAGCATTGTAATGCAATGATATTCCTTTTTATTTTAAGGTTGGTACACATACACCAGATGATAATTTTATCTAAGGTTTTTTTACGCTTGTTTAACGTGTATGTTTTGATCTGCAAAATTTTTCATTTTGACTAAGCTTTTCGACAACTCTCGTTGTCATCTTCAGGTCTCGGATTCATTCATGTATAATAATACATTTTGAGAAATTCTAATTTTCAGACTCACTAAAATACAAACGGTAACCAAAATGGCAGTTCACTCAAACTTCAGCACCTTTTCTATACCTGTAAAGGCAAACTCCAAAACTGATGAAAACTGGGACAGAAATTCATAATCCTATCTGTATCAGTACTCATGTAATTAACAATCTCCCCGGTGTTCAACTTCATCATAGTGGACACATTCGTCGCCAAACACTTGCGATAAACCGCACTAACTATCACGGCCCTTATCTTCAACCCCAAATTATTCATATGGAACTGAAACTGCGTGCTCAAAAAGGTAATCAGCAGTGTAGTTCCAAACATAGCTGCAACGTATCCAAAACCATGCCACTGAACCTCACTTCCATTTTCTTTGTAATTCACAACGGCGTTCAGAAGAAGCGGAGACGCGAAAGTCAGCGAGTCAGAAACGAACTTCGGAATCCCCAGCAAGAAGTACTCGACGCCAAAACAAGCCAACAAAACTCGAAGTAGCGAAACCGGTTTCCGAACAACGTGCGGAGTTGCAAAGCTCTCCGCTTCTTCGTCGACTAAAACTTGGCTGATTCCGCTCCGAAGTTGGCAGTCCTTGTAGTGAATCCAGAACTTTGTGTGCAGAAAACCCGTTCGCAGCGAATGCGGTAACTCGAACAAATGTTCAGGAGTTTGTAGTAATAACTTTGCTCCTTTGTTCATCATTGGTAACACCCATCTAAAAGACAGCCGGTTGAGAAAACTCGTTCCGCCCATCGCAACTCCCAAATCGGACCAAATCGGTGTCACATTCTGCCGGAAACTCCCTAAAAAGCTTTCGATTTCTTCTTCGTCGACGTTGACCGTGAGCAGTGGATGATAATTGCTGATCTCTCCGGTTCCTCTCGGCACCAGGGTCGCCAAATAAAACACCTGAAGAATGCAGGAGATGAATAAAAGGATCTGCTGAGGGCTTTCGGCCGCCAACGACTTTTTGACGACGTCGAAGACATCGAAAGCTGCCACACAGCAGGTCAGGAACCACGCCAATATGGCCATCCAGGGTCCTCTGCAATGGATGGTTATTCCTGAATGGAGGATTATGAGGTAGATGATGTGGACCGTCCACGAAGAGATGGTCACTGCGAAGGCTACGTATGTCATGATGGGTGTTTGTTCTTCATGGATTAGTTTTAGTATTAAGTTTATGACTGGGCACAGGAGAAGAAGGAATGTGATGAATACTCTAAAGTTGAGCAAATATGTGAATGGTGGATGCCTCTTTATTTCTTTTTTCTTGTATCCGGTGTAGTATGCAGAGATTACAGCAAGCACAGCAAATACTGGGCATTTGACTGCCATCGATTCGAAGCAGGGGTTCAGGGTGTTCGTTGTGGGGTCCCAGAGGTTGGTTGAATTCAATTCTTCGTCGCACAGATAGGTCCAGTTCCAGGTTGGAGGACTCATTTTGACTGGAAAAATTAAAAATCGTGTTATTTTACTTATTTGTGGGAATTATTAAACGTGTCTTTACCTTGTTTTTGCTTGGTTTGGCTATTAAATTAAGTTATGCATGTATTAAAAGGTAAATCCGGATGGTTTAACGTGACACATCACATGATATGTAGCGAGTCAGATTGCAAACAACATGCGGTCTAGAGTCTGTCAGACTTTTACATCGTAGGTTTTTATTGATTTTACGTCATTAATTTGTAAAGTGGTTAATTTGTGAGTAATATTTTTGGTAAAATTTATTCTATCTAATTTATTTATTAGTTTTATATTTTAAGGTCGTTTTATGTAAAGAATCGTGCAGGATCTAGATCGGTTTGTTTACATTTAGTCTAACATCTGTTCAACTTCGTGTGATTGTAGCCCGGGTTATATTTATTTTACAAACAAAATTAATGAGTTTAAAAAATCTTGTTTGTAAAAAAAATCATTTGAAAGATTTTAATTTATTGTGATTTATATAAAATCAATCCCAGGTTAATCCCGCACTCACGGGCGCCATTATCAAATCAGCCGGTTTTCCTCAACGCGGAACGTCAAACACGTTTGTATACATAAATAGTAAAATATAACATCCAAAAATGAAATAAAATCGAATTTTAAATACACATTTACATTTTTATTTTTATTTTTTAAGATAATGGAAGAAGCGATCATCAAAGTAGCGAAAAAATGGAACGAAATGGCGGCTTGGTCCGGCCGATTCGAACAACTCAACGTCCCAGATAATTTAGAAATCCCACGCTGGCTGCAACACCTCATCGTCTTCTGCATGTTATACAGCATCTTCACCCTCTCTTCTGCCTATTACTTGATATTCGGGCGCCGAAAACCCATTTCCCGTCAACACAGCACGAGTTTGGTTTTGCTCAAAATCCGAATTTTCTTCGCGCTCTGCCTCGCGACTTGTCCCGTCATCCAAATGGTGATCAAGGTGCACGAAGGGACCGTGAACTGGGTCGACGTGACCGTGTGCGGGTTCATGATGTTCGGTTGGTTGTTGCATCAGCAGTATTTGAGGGTTTTGGAGTCGGAAATGGCGGTGCATCATTCGGGGCATTTGTTTGTGAATTTGAGTTGGGTTTTGACGGTTTTGGCGTTGATTTATCAGGTGTCGTTTACGTTTTATGGGAAGGAGTTGGGGGAGGACGAGTTGAGGCACAGTTGGGACAAGCACGTGTTGTTTGGGAGTGGGATTTTTCAGTTTTCTTATTTTTTCGTGTTGTGTGCGAGTCTTGTGACGAGGAGTGATGGGCAGAGGAGTAGGTGGAGGTTTGGGTTTGTTGGGGCTGTGAAAAGGTTTGTGAAGAGGATGGGGAATAATGTGTAAGTTTTTTTTCTTTTTTGTTAAATTTTAAGATTTTTTTTTCTCTTTTGTCAAAATTTTACGGTTTTTTAAAAATATTTTGTCAAAATTTTACGGTTTTTTAAAAATATTTTGTCAAAATTTTACGATTTTTTATTTTTTGTCAAAAATTTTACGATTTTTTAAAAATTTTTTGTCAAAATTTTACGATTTTTTACGATTTTTTCTTTTTTGTCAAAAAATTTTACGATTTTTTTATTTTTGTCAAAAACTTACGATTTTTGTCTATCTTGTCAAATTCTTCCAATTTCTTCGCTTTTTTGTGACATATTTTTAATTTTTTAAATTTTTTATTTTAGCCTCGACGCCGTCTCCCTCGTCACCTTCTCCTGGGTCGACCCCATAGTCTCAAAAGGCGCACAACTCGCCCTCAACAACGCCGACGACCTCTTCGACCTCCCACCTCGCCTCCAATCCCAAAACATAGACAAAATGTTCAACGAAATCTACGAATCCCTCCGCATAAAAACTCGCAAAAAATCACCGCGCCCGTCCGAAACCGAATCACCGGATTCAACTACGTCCAAATCCACCAAACAAGTCCCGCTTTTCGAAGCCCTCGTCAAGTGCTTCGGCTACCAATACTTCGCCCTGGGCTTCCTGAAACTCGCGACCGACTGCACGGGCTTCGTGGCCCCCGTGGTGCTGAATAAATTACTACTTTTCCTCGAAACCGGCGGAAGTTACAAACAACAAGCGTATTACTACGCGGCGTGTTTGTGTTTGTGCACTCTGGTGACGACGTTGTTGAATTCGCAGTTTTTCTTTTTGATTTATCAAGTCGGACTGAAGATTCGTGCGGCGATTATCAGTACGGTATACAGGAAGGCGTTGAATACGAATGCGAACGAGTTGATGAAGTTGAACGTCGGGGAGTTGGTGAATTTCATCAGTAACGACGCGGATCGGATTTTGACTTTTTGTCCGAATTTTCATAATTTGTGGAGTTTGCCGTTGCAGGTTGGTTGTGGGGAGAGTGAATGGGGTTTGGAGGTGGTGTGGTGAAATTGGTATGAAATTTGAGTCCATAAAATGAGCAAAAGTTTGGAATTTGAGAAGCGAAATTGTAAGAAATGCAATATTTTAGTTGTATTCATGAAAAAATGTGTTGAGTAAGTTTTCTATGGTAAAATTTAATTTTTTTTTTTCTTTTTTTTTTTTTTTTGTGGTAAATTAATTACTATGTCACCTCCAAACATAACTCATTCAAATTTCACCACTACTCCATAAGCCTCAATTTGATAATATAAACACTTTTAAAATTCCACAACTATTAGATCATGTCCTGTATGTATTTGCTTTATACTCAAGTAGAAATGGCATCACTATTCGGCATGAGTTTTGGTCTGGCCATTATTTACACCAATTTCTTCTTGGCGAAGAAAATCGCCAAATTAGGCGATTCGATGATGGGACAGAAGGATGCAAGAGTCAAGGTATTTTAATTGAAATTTATTACAGGTCGAACCTCATTATTACGAACTCGCTTATTGCGAATTCCTCGTTTTAACGAATTTTTTTAAAAGTTTGGTTGGATTCCTATCCATTCATTCAATGTTAAAAAATTCAGATATTACGAACAGATTTGACGGTCCCTTCGAGTTCGTTATGTCGAGGTTCGACCTGTACTGTATTATTTTTTACTTTTAGTCGAAAAACTGATAATGGTAGAATAAATTGTTTATATTATTATTTTTTTATATTTTAACTTTAGTTTTTTAATTTATATTTTCAATTTCATAGTTTTTTGTACATCACTAGCTTTGAAACAGACTGGTGGTGAGAGTTTTTGTCCAGATTTAAGTATGTCTGGCATTGTACTGTCATCCTGATGAGTTCGAGATGGTTCTACACTTGACACTCACGACAACCAAATATTGTTTATGGTGGATTCACACTGAGACGTGATGTAAGAAAAAGTTGATACAAGAGGAAGTTTGTGCGATCCAATGTTACGACTATGACACATGTCTATGTCAAAAATCTACAAAAAATCTAGTTTTTGGGCCGATTTACCGTTTTTAAATGTTTTTCTACAGATTTTCTTCAAAATCTATAAAAAATCTGTAGAATATTTATTTTTTCAAAATTAAAGTGCAGAAAATCTGTAGATTTTGAAGAAAAACTGTAGAAAATCTGTAGATTTTGAAGAAAAACTGTAGAAAATCTGTAGATTTTGAAGAAAAACTGTAGAAAATGTAGTTTTTGAAGTAAAACTGTAGAAAATCTGTAAATTTTAAAGTAAAACTGGAAAAAATTTGTAGATTTTGAAGTAAAACTGTAGAAAATCTGTAGAATTTTGAAATAAAACTGCAAAAAATCTGTAGATTTTGAAGTAAAACAGTAGAAAATCTGTAGATTTTGAAGTAAAACTGTAGAAAATCTGTAAAAAAAACTACAAAATCGACCAAAAAAACTGCAAAAAAATTCATGGTTCGGACCGCCTAAAAGAAGTTGAATGTTATTTCTACCTACATAACAACATTATACAACTTTTGTGCAACATTTAAAAGTTTGCCTGAAAATTTAAGTTGAACAGAGTTTA
>JAQIXT010002629.1:0-10261 GCA_034700445.1 Stenotaenia linearis | reverse complement strand
AGAAAATATCAAAATTCATTACATGTAACTAACGAACTGATCAATATTTATTCACCCACCACCTTTATTCACCTAAAAAACGAGGGGACGGTGAAGTATTTGAGCAAGAAACGAGGCACGGGAGTCAGAAAATTGCTTGTGTGTTTGGGAGCACGTAACGAGCTTAGTTCGGTCTCCAGGTTCAAGAGTTGTCGTCTAACTTGACAGCATTGATGGAAGAGAGAGAAAAAAACGCAGGGAACTCGCACTTTGTCAATCGTACACGAAAAACTCAGCAAACCATATCGAACCGACTCAATTAGTTAAAGAAGGCAAAACCTGCCACATCTGTCCTCTCACACCATCGATTCCACAATTTGAATCCGATTTTTTGCTTTTAGGCTTAACTTTATTGATTTTCCACCTTTTCCCTGCTGGTTATGAAGAATTTGAAGAAACAGGGGCAAGTTTATTGCCGTTTTTTGTCACCTTCTATCAGACACTGCATTGATTTTTTCCTTACTCCCCCCTCATGGTTTTCCCTTACTCCCCCCTCATGGTTTTAGATTTTTTAGATTTTCGAATTAGGCATGACGGAAGTGAGTTTGATCCACTTATTACGGTTTAGTTTGATAAATTATGTCTCGAATATGAAGATAGGGTTGAATTAGTTCTTTTCTTTTATAATTTGCTTATCGATGATGATGGGGTGTCGAGTGGACGTAGCTCGAGGGGTCTCTATTTAAACAATTAGAAAGGACTGGAAGGGAGCAAGGGGGGGTCGAAGTTGGGTTTGTGGAATCAAATACAGCTGCTGGGGTTGCATGAGTGGTGTGAAGGGAGTTGGGAGTTGTGTGTGTTGTTTAAAGTGGGTTTTTTGATTTTGGTGGAAATGTTTGGTGTTGGAGTTGGATAGGGTGTAGAAATTTCATAAAATTCTCTGAACTGTAAGGCAATTTTGAGTTTTCTTAGTGTTTTTATTGAAAAATTAAGTTTTCGGTGTTTGGAAATGTATGGGGAGTTGGTTCTGAAATCTGTTTGACTCTATATGGAAAATTAAATTTTTTTTTTTACTGTATAGGAGTTTTTTGATAAAAATGAATTTTCATTTTACAAAATTTACACTTGAAGTCAAACAGGTTTTAGAATCTTCAACTCTTCAGCTCCAAATTACAAAACATAATTTTGACAACAACAAAATTCAACAATTTTATTGAGTCAGATTAATTCTAAAACCTGTCCAACTCCTCATACATTTCCCAAAAATTCAACCAAATTCCATCGATTTCCCCCCAAAAAAACCCAAATTCTACTTCAATCTCCCACCATCAGATGGCACCATCTCCCAGACTGGGCGTGGTTGTTCCCATAGCAACGGGTAGCTGTGAAGGAATTTGATCACTGTCAAACGATGCGATTTCCACCTTCTTTTTCCTCCGATATCGCAGTAAATTGAATTTTTTCTCCAATTTAGACTGTCTGAACCTGCAATTATATCGCGACAGCAAAGACAAATTGAAACAGGGACAGACCAAAGCCAACCTGAGCCTCGAGAACCTTCTGGCCATCGAATCCGGATTCACATTGGATAAAGAATCGCACACTTTGGCCGTCATCTGCCAAGACATAACCGTAATCCTCGCCTTCGAGTCGCGCGAGAGTCTCATACAATGGCAAGTCAAGATACGCACCAATTTGGGAGAAGGTCGGTCACGTGATCAATTAATTATACTCAATTATAAACTTATTTATTCATTCATTTATTTTAGATCAGCAATTCCAAGTGCAGATTGCGCACGTGCCGAAGAACAGCAAGATCAGTCCGGGTCCGGGGAGGATCCACGTGCAAGACTGGTTGTTTTGTCTGGTGGCAGGACTGCCCCCGCGGTTGCTCAATTCGTGGCAGTTTCAGGATTTGAGGAAGTATGGCGTGATTGATGGGAAGTTTTGCTTCGAGGGAGGATCGCGGTGTGGAAAAGGTGATTTGGTTTTGGGGTGTTGCAGGGAAGTTTTGGTTTGGGTTGGTGGGGGTTTTGGGGGGTGTTTGGAAGGGGTTTTGGAGGGTGTTCCGGTGGGGGGGAGGGGGTGGGGTTGGTGGGATGGGGGATGGGGGATCGTGGGGAAACCGGAAGTGGGGTTTTGAGGTGATCGGAATAGGTGTGGAGGGGGAAATGTGGTGATTCGGAGTTGGTGAACGGTCACTTCCGGTTTGATTATGGCGTTGAAATTAAGAGATTTCAAAGAACTGGATGTATAATTGAAAATCTAAAACTTTCATAAGCCTACCTCAACCGGAAGTGGCTTCTTCAACACCTCAAAATCACAAAATTGTGAAATTTCCCACTTTCGAGCGCACTAAAAACCCACTTCCGGTTTAGCTACGAACCCGAAATTTCAATGACTCCGAGCACAAGACCCACACTTAAAGTCCTGGTAATTCCAACCCCCTAACCCAACCACAAGTGCCTTTTTTCATCCCTCGAAATGACCAATTTACTAACACTCTCTCTTCCAGGGGAAGGCTTACACGTCGTGACATCCAACCAAGCCGAAGAGCTAAGCAGCACGTTCGACGCGGCGTCTCAAGGGAAATTACACAGCAAGAAGAAAACAGGCAAAATGACCGGCAAATTGATTACTTCCGGTCTGGACGGCACCTTAAAGAAAGCATCCCTCAACCAAACCAAAGACACTCACGCGCCGTCGGCCGAATCGACTCGCCCGCTCCTCAACTCCTCGGAATCGAGCATTTGCGACGCGTGTTGCGAGATCGCAAGATGCAGCGCAGGCGCGATGGACTGCTGGATGTCGACCGAATCGTGTCATCTCGACACCCTTTCGGTCCACAGCGAGGCGGGGGAGAACGGGTGTCCACTCAAAGTCTGGGTACCGGAAGCAGGGGCGTATCTGGTCGACCGCGTTGCATTGTTGGAACGGTGCACCGAGAAAACAATGTTCCCGAAATGGGAAAGTGAAAACGACGAGAAAAACAACGGGAAAATGGCCGACGTGTTGTCGCTGTCCTCCCACGATAGTAATAGCAGTTCTTCTGAGTACTCCGTACCCCGTACGTACACCGACACGTACTACGACAGACCGAGGAATGTGATTGGGAACCTAATGGCGTCGGAGGGGGCCGTGCTGCCCCCCCGGAGCCCCGCGAAGATGAAAAACGAGCAGAAAACGCCGACAAAGACGCGGAAAGTTGAGAATTGTAACGAGGGGTCACGAAATCTGCCCGTCGGGAGGTGCGGGTACGTGTGGGACAACCCGGCGTACGCCAAGACCCCCGGGTCGACGAACGGGACGCCGCTGGGGACGCCGATCGGGTCCCCGAAGAAGACGCCGACGTGCAACTCGCCGACAAAGATGCGGCAGGGAGTGCAGTTGAATTTGATGTCGCCGTCGAGACGCGGGTCGGCCGCGGTGACCCCGGGCTCGGCCGCGGCGACGCCGAGTGCGTGCTCGTGCTGTCAGTGCGAGAAGTTGAATCCGTACGGGGATTATTCGGTGCCGCGGACGGCGTTGGCGCATTTGTTTTTGAAGGTGGGTTTTTTGAGTGGGGTTTTGTTGATTTTGATTTTTAATTTTGATTTTGTTTTTTTTAGGAGCATCAAGCAGTTGTTGGTGGTGGGAGTTTGGCGACTCCGTCTTCGGCATCGACGTCGACGGCTACTACGCCGTCGATGGATAAGAATTCGTGTTCGACTAGGACGTCGTTGATGTCGTCGGATAGTAGTGGGGATTATGATATACCGCGACGTGTTAAAGTTCGTGTAAAGGGGGTTTGTGGTGTTGGTGAAAGTTTGGCATGTGAAAAATTGTTTTTATTGGTTAATATTTGATTTCTACAAAATTTTGAAGTTTGTTTTGTTAAATTTAGATTAAATGTCGACTTCTCTGCTAAATTTTCGCTTCCTCTTTTCAATATTCTGCTGAATTGCGGCTTCTCTGCCTAACTTCACGTTAAATTTTGGTTTGTCTGCCTTATTTTATGCTAAATTTCGAGTTTTCTACCGAATTCCATTCAAAATTTAAGTTTATTTGCCAAATTTTATACAAAATTTCTTTTTTTTTGCCAAATTTTAAGCCAATTTTCAATTTTTCTGTCAAAATTAATTTTTTTAAATTTCGGTTACACCACCAAATTATCACCAACTTCACTTTTAATCCCAAACAAAACTTCCATCAAATCTAAATCACATTTTATTCCCTTCCAGGACTGTCTCGCAGCTGCAGACGCCAAAGAAACCCAATCAACTCTAACAGCCGGCTCATGTTTAGGCCTCACTCTCCACGCATGTTCGTGCGGACTCAAGGCACGCGCAGCCACAGCCCGCCACATAGGCTCGACCTGCCCTTGTGTCCGCGTTGCCAACTGGACCGAACATTTCGTGCCTTGCAAACAAGCCAACATCGACGACGGGTTCCACCGCCGAGCGGTCGCCGAAGCCAAACTGACCAGAAACGACGGACAAGTGAAAACATTCGTTCACCAACACTCGTGTCTGTGTCCGGAAACCCACGAGAACAACGAGTGGGTTTCCCGACCCCCAGTCGACCCCTCGACCAAACCCCAGCTCCCATCCGTGACCCCCTGCACCACCCAGCCCACCGCCGACCCCCTGAAGTGGACCGCGGTCAAACCGGCGGCGAACTACGCGAACATCGACGTCGACGTGCCGGGAGAGAAACCCCCGAACGCGGCAGCGAAGAGCCGCGACTCCCGGGTCAACTACGCGAACCTCGATTTCGTCGACTCGCTGCCCCTCTACGAGAACACAGGCTCGGTGCTCGGCAGGGAAGCACCGGAGGACGCCGGGAAGCCATCCACGACGTCGCGCTGCTTGAGCTGCGGCCACAACTTCGTCTCGCGGCCCCCGAGCGCGATGGACGGGTTCAAGCAAGGACGGGACAGCGAGGACGGGAACTACCTCTTGATGCAGCCGGTGAGCGGACGGTGCACCCCTTCGAGCACCCCGCTCCACCAGTCGATGACGCTGCCCAGGGACCGGAAGAGCGGAAGAGTGGGGTCGGAGGAGCAGCTCGGGTCGCCGCAGATGACGTCGGAGTACATCCGGATGTCGGACTTGGCGAAGGACATGAAAAGTTTGCCTCTCAGACCGTTTTTGCCTTTGCAAATGTCGAGTCGCTGGAAGGAGTTTGACCTGATGAATCTCGACTTCTTCCGGTCGCGGTCCGGCTCGGAGAACGCCGGAAAGTGCATGAACAGGTCCCTGAGTCTGGAACCGCAGTCCGGACGCTCGCATTCGGTCGTCGAGCTCCAGAAGGAGGTTTTCTTGAGGAAAAGGTCGAGTTCGGCCGACGGACGACGCGGGCTCTCGACGGCCGAGCTGGAGGTCTCGATGCGGGCGCTGATGACGTTCCTGCCGCGGCGCCCGTCGCTCTTATCCCGGCTCTCGTCGGTCGGCTCGCAGAGCAAGTCGCCGAGCAGCGAGGAGGGGTCGCGAAGCCCGAGACATTCGAGTGAGAGTTTGGGCAAACCGGAAGTGTGTGACGTCGACGTTGTGCTGCGGAATCTGGAGATGAACGCGCGATCCGACGCGTCGCCGACAAATATAAAGCGGTCGTCGAGCGTGCCGTGCAATCCGGGGAATCGGGACTCGGCGAGCTCGTCGGACTCCGGGGTGAGCACCGGGTCGCCGAAGCAGGGCCCGGCGTTTCCCACGGCGTCGGATAATACTTATATGGAGATGGCGATCGTG
This sequence comes from Stenotaenia linearis, assembly GCA_034700445.1. Classification (NCBI taxonomy): domain Eukaryota; kingdom Metazoa; phylum Arthropoda; class Chilopoda; order Geophilomorpha; family Geophilidae; genus Stenotaenia; species Stenotaenia linearis. Next base: position 4,556 of record JAQIXT010002629.1, on the reverse strand, counting down.
AAGGCGGAGTGTGCGCCGAGTGCCGAGGAGGGGAAGTTGGTGTTTCGGTTGAAGCGCCACGAAACTGATTGTAAAAATGTGCAAGGGGATAGTGCCGAAGCGGATCCGGTGTGGATTAAGAGGGAGGATCTTAAAGGTGAGTTGGTTTCACTGCAGTGCGGTGTTAAAGATGTTTGTTTTTGTGTTTTTTGAGGGGTGGAATTGGTGTTTGCGGGTGTGTTTTTGGTTCGGGGTTTTAAGTGTGTTAGGATTAAGTTGTGTTGACGATGGATTTTGGGTTTTGAGTTGGTGTCGAAACCGGAAGTTGGGATTTTGACCCTCGAAATGCTTGGTTTTTTTGTGTGGTTGCGGTGTGAGGGGTTTAAAGTGAATGTTTGGTTTAGGAGGGTTGAGTTTTTTTAAACGACACTTATGGTTTGGTTTTGTAGTTAAGTGTTTTTTCTTGGTTCGTGACCAAACCGGAAGTGCTCTTTTGGTACTCCCAAATCGCAGTGTATCCATGAAAAGATAAATTTTCCGGTTTAATAAAGCAATTTGGAGCTGGTTAAAGAGCCACTTCCGGTCGAGTTAGCAGGTTAAAATTTCTCGAGCTACAACACCACAACACCTACTTAATACTTCAACAACCACAAGCCTCTAATCAAGCCGGAAACGCCATTCCAACTCGACCAAAATCCCAAACTCCAAAAAAACACATTCACACAACACAACTTAAACCCCCAAAAAATCCCACTTCCGGTCACACCACAATCCCAAAACTTCACCCTCCTTCACACCCACCCCTGCACTCCCCCCTCCCACACCCCCACACCCACACACAAACCGGAAGTCCCCCTCCCGCTCCCGCAAAACGCATTTCCAATCACTCAAACACAAACTCATCTCTTCCAGACGTGAGCCCGAACCACGACATCGTCGTGCACCCGTGCTTCGTCGACTCGAAGAGCAACAGCAGCGCTTCGGACATGTCGGACTACATCGAAACCCTCTCCCTCTCGTCCCACGGCAGCAGCGACGTCCCCCGCGTCGACGACGGCCCCCGTCTCCCGAGCTGCGTCACGAGCACCCTCCGTCCACGCTCGGGCCGCGAGTACTTGATGCTCGACCGCGCACTACTAGAGGAGTGCTTTCTACACCAATCGGTGGACGCGAGCACGGCTCAACAGATCTCCTCGTCCCCGAAGGGAGATTCGCTCGCCCCGGGCCTGCGATGCGAGAAGAACGAGTCTCCATCGCCGGGCTACGGCAGTAGTTCGTCGGCCGACGTTCAACGACCAGGTAAACATTTTGTCTTTCCGCCGAAGGAACTTAACTACGTGCAAGTGGAAGGGACGGGAGTGGACAAGCCGGCGGCGTCTCCAGGGCCGAAGGGTGAAGCGGTGCAGTACGCGAGTATTGATGTGTTGGCCACGTGTGCGATTAAGGAGACGTTCAGTGAGCTACGAAGGGCTGAGTCGCCTTGCAGAGCAAGAGATAGTAGTTCTTGTGGTGTTAGTGGTAGGATGTTTTGATTGTTTTGTGTTTTGGGGGTTTTTTGGTTGGTTGAGTGAAGTGGTTGGTTTTGGTTGGAATTTGGGATAGCGAAACTGATTTTGTTTTCTTGTTTGTGTTTTAAACAATCTCCAAAATTTATAGGACAGCGACAAACTAATTTATGTTGCTGATAATCAGTTCTAGAGTATCTGAATTGGGTGTCTGGAAGTGCCGAAATGGGTTTGTGAGGTCTGCAAAATTTGATGGCGTATTAACAAAACCAAGAATAGCGCTTATCTAGTTATCTGTCTATTATTAGTTTACAGTGTGTCCATTTTTTGTTTATTTGCGCATTGCGTCTTAGTTTTTTGTGTTTTTTCGGGAAATGTTATAAATTCTGACTGTGGATTTCCATGGATAACCGGTAGTTCGTTAGTAAATCGCTCTTCTTCTAGTCTTTTGTAGAGTTTTGTCTTCCTATGTGATTTTTGCTTTTGGGATTTTGTAGTTTCAAAAGAAATTCTAAAAAAGAAAGTGAAAAAGTTTTAAAAATTAGCATAGAGACTGCACCACTTCTTGAAAAGTTGGTCTATCTTATCAACATAATTATTTGTATTTCTTTTGTCTTTCAAGCAAATATTCATATAATGTAAGATTACAAAGCCACCCACTACGCTTGGATGTAAACACGCCATTGGTTTGATATCAAGCCTCTTTTTTTGCCATGAACTGGTGTAGGGTTGCCAACTTGGGGGGTTTCCAAAAAAATTCCTTCAGTTATCAAGAAAAGGAGTGTTGGAATGCACACAAACCATATCAATGTTATAAAAATATTTTTTACGCTCCATCTTAAATTTATTGTGATATTGTGTCCAATAATTCCAATTTTGAAATTTCCAGACACATTAACAATCCTAAACTTTATTATTGATTTCAACTATTAACAAATTCCACTTCTTCAACCTCCCACAAACCCCACCCTATCACTCCATTACACAACAACTAATCTCAATTTCTATTTCAGATTCAAGTTCTGGCAAGTGTTGACTGAAGAAATGTCCATAGTTTGTGCTAGAAGTTTGTGCAACGAGGAGTTTTGATTCATAAATACAAAAAAAACGGAAGAAAATGTTCTTAACACTTACTTTCCAGAGTTTTCTGCATTTTTCATTTAAATTTCTATCATTTAATGAAGCACCTTTTTACATTTTTCATTTAAACACTTGAAAGCTGTGCTGAAGTTGAAACTTTACAAAAAAGTTCAAATCCCCTTTGATTTTTGATTTTCAAAGTATGAAAGAAAGCTTGAAAAATGTAAATAAAATAGTAATGATAATAATTTTAGAAATTTTTAAAAATTTTTATTTCCAAGTACAATAATTTCTTTGTGGTTAGTTTGTGCTATAGTGACGTAATCAGAATTTAATAATTAAATAATGGAAAAAAATCGGTCGGATGGGACTTCTGAATCCTGTGACCACCATCACTTTTCCCATGATGCAATTGGGTCCAGATACATTTGCTGGGGTATGCATATCAGTTTGTGACGCTTTCTTCGTAACCCTTTATCCACCCACAATTGTTCTGGTCCTTTAAAAAGAAAAAAAAACATTTAGTGAGCTTTCAAGTCAACTTGGCTTTGTTTTTTCTTTTTTTTTTTAGATTATTAATCTCTTGCTGCACCTTTTGAGCACTTAGTATGGAGATGATGTTTATAGTGTAAAAATATTATTTTGTTTCTAATTTGCATTTTTTAAATTTTAAAAAATTATTTATTTGCTTGGATAAGCCTGTCAAGTGCAATATGAGTGGTTTGTAACATTTTTTTATCATAAATTATGTTAATTTTAGTCATTTTGGTTCAAAAAAGCAATAATTTTTTTTTTTTTTAATTTTTTAATTTATGATGCTTTGTACAGTTTCCATGTTTGAGGCTCCACAGCCATTTTTTTTAGTGTATTGTATATAAAGTTGTATTGTACGCACAGTTTACACTTTGTAGTGTGAGTTTTTGAAAGATTTTCAACACTTTTTTAAGATCTTGAAAATTTTTTAATTTTTTTTGTTTCTGGTTTTTCTCACATATCAAAGTGGAAATTTGTTTTCTTGCTCTTTTTAATAAGAAATATCAATTTTCTTTACTTATTATATTTAATAATAATATTACTGATATAATTACTAATAGTTCTTTACAAGAACATGTTTAGCTTAAAGTTTGGCAATGATAGCTGAGTTTTATAAAGTGTTTGTAAAGAGGAAAGAATTTTTTTTGGAGAAATATGTACTTATACTACTAACATCCCCATGGTATTATAGTGTCCTTTTTCTGTACAATGGTTTTTACAATAAAAGCAAAACTTGTAGGTAATAGTTTATATTTACAGTGCTAAGAAAAGAAATAAAAGAAAATCAGGTCTTTGTGAGTGTGTGGTTTCATTTAGTGGAGAGTTCAGGAGTGATGTTAAGTTGGGGTAAGGTATACAGTAGTATTGTATAAGGTAAGGTAGTATTGTTGTGTCTTATATGTGTGGAATTTGCAGAAGTTCTATAGTTTTGGTAGAATACATACAGGAAACTGGTAAAAACTGTAGAAATCTGTTGTAAAACTGCCAAAAACTATAGAAATCTGCAATAAATCATCAAAAACACAACAGAAAACTGCAATAAAATTACAGAATTTAAATTTTTTTGCAGGAAACAACAATATTTCTGTAGATTTTTAAGGTTTATTGCAGATTTCTACAGGTTTTGATAGTTTTTCAACAAATTTTTATAGGTTTTGACAGTTTTACAAGAGTTTTCTATAGTTTTGACAGTTTTGCAACAGATTTCTATAGTTTTTGGCAGCTGAACCTTCAAAAATATAACAGAAATCAAATATTCTTGCATAAATCAACAATCAACATTTCTTTTTGAATTTTTGAATTTTATTGCAGACTTCTACATTTTTTGGCAGTTATCCTTCAAAACAATAAAAAACTACAATAAAACTACACAAATCAACAATATCTTTGTAAGTTTTATCACATTTTATACCACCTGCTGATTTTTCTTTACTAATTCTCATAGAAATTGCATAAAAC
>JAQIXT010002628.1:0-10262 GCA_034700445.1 Stenotaenia linearis | reverse complement strand
CACACTCAAGTTACAGTTAAGTCTTAATTTGTTAAGTTAACGTTACGTTACGTCAGGTGTGAACCTAGCATAAGAATCAAGAACGCAGGAGTCGAATAAACCATTTATTGTGTGCTTTAACCATTTTTAGAGTGTGGGAATACGCACGTGGTTTCTTAAATCAGTAAAAAGTACAATGTTTTGTTTTGATTATAAAGGGAAATTAAAAACCACCAAAATTAGCATATTTCAAGAAAATATTTACTCTGAGTTTATCTGCTTTCAAAGTTTCTATTAATTCAATCAATACATGAGGATTTCATATCCTCACCGTTCTAATGCGGTTAACTTCTCAGCCCATTAAAAACTTTCATTATATTTAACCTTCGACTTGAACCAGTGCGCAAACTCAAATTTGATGACCTTTCACGACATTTAGTACTCGAGGGGCGCAGTTTTAATGCGAAACAACTACAATATGTGCAACTTAGATCGTAATAGACGATGCAACGGTCAAATTACACATGTTTAAACACTTTTGGCAAAATGAAATTATTAAATTTTAAAAAGTGTTATTAAATAATAATCCGCTCGAAAGAAAATGAAATTATTAAAATTCCATTTTTTCTGTTTTTCAGTTCTGTACTCGCTATGAAACGTCGGATAAAACAATTTTCCCGACATTCGTGCGAACTCGGCCTCCGGACGTTCACATTTCGAAGTCGGTTGCATCTGTTTTGATGAGTTTCCAGTGGAAAAAAGTTGCATTTCTCTATTCGAGTGCGAAGGAGTTCGACTTTTATTGGATTGCCGACACGATAGTAAAGACGCTGGAGGTTTGCGGAATTCAAGTCATCTTCCGGAAGACGTGGGACGTTACTTACCATCATGGATATTTGGATAATCCGTTTCTCCAGTTGGTCGAAGATACTTACGTGGACGCTAGAAGTAAGTTGGAGATATTGCTTAAGGTTGCAAGCGGCTACAAAGACCATACGTGACTTGTCGCGCAAAGTCGTTACGGTCATAAACTTTATCACATTATAATTTTACTAATCAATAATTTATACACGTCAATATCTCTGGGGGCGCCAATCTCTTGTTTAGCGTCGCATAACGCGAAGTACCGGGGGGACCAGAAAGTTGGATTCCCTGAACTGCAAGAGAAGTCGAGTTTACATAAATTTACAATAATTAAATTTGTCGTTTCCCGAAACAAAGGTTTTTCGGTAAAATTTGTAAACATTTCTTTTACAATAAATTTTATTATTAATATCTTGCAGACATAGCAGAGGCAGTTAAATATGCTATTTGGGATCATTTTACTCCTCAAACATCATCAAACGTCGGCCAATCGGAAGCCGAGAAATGTTTGAATTGGACCAATCACGTTAGCAATGGAGCCTGGGTAGGAGAAACTTATCCCGATAAGTTTTGGCCAATTTTAAACGTTTGATTCGTGAAATAATCCCTCGAATACCACTCGATTATCTCATAATTTTTCCTTGTTCTCCACGTTCACCATGATAAGTCACGTGGAGAACTCGGAAAAATTATTGTTGGATTTCAATGGTTTTATTGCTAGGTAGGGAGTTATGGCGAGGAATTTTAATTATTAAGGTAATTAAGAACAATGTTAGAAGCTTGGAAATGCTAAGAGTTTGTAATTAAATTCCGATAATTGGTTTGTAAATAATATATTAATGGGTTTTGTAAGTTGAGAAAATCTTAGAAAGTTGCTATTTTGGTAAACTAAGCTAAGATTGTGGGAGTAATTTTTCTTTGTATGTAAATGATACAAGAAATTGTAGATTTTTGATTTTGGAAATTGTGAAATGACATCTAAAACAAGCAAGCTAAAATTATTCATTCAAAACAACATTCATACATAAAAACATATCCGTGGATATACATGGATGAGAACGGCGACGCAGAAGGAAATTACACGTTGCGCAAACCGATTCCACATTCACCCGAACAATACGGATTATTTCCAATCGGCACCTTGATTGGAAAATACAACAATCATTGGAAATTTGGACACATGACCAAAGGTTGTTGATGTAAAAAGACCTACTTTAATTGTGATAAAGGACCGCACATGACGCCGAAGGGTAATTGCAGTGTTTACGATTTCTCTTGTCAGAAATCTGGTCTGTGTGCCTGTTTTATGACGATATCGTCACTAAGGACCAAAAATCGATTCTGATAGAATTGTGCTGCTTTTACCTACGGGGAGTCGTCTGTCAGGTTGCTGAATATCCACCAATTTTTATGATAACGACTAAAAGTAGTCAAAAAAGTAAAATTTCTAAGAAAAGACGTTGAGAAAATACTCACACGTGTTTAAATGGCAACTGGATAAGTAAACAAAAGCTTTAAGCGTTATTACCGTGCCATTTCATTTTCTTTCTTTTTTTCAGTTTATGTAATCCTCGGGCAATATTACGAACATCTGGGTTTGATGGTCACGATGCAGAAAAAAGGCTTATTCGAGAAAGGGGAATATTTCGTCGTGGGAGTCGACGTAGAGCAATACGATCGAGATAATCCCGGATTATATTTGCGGGGTAAATTTTTTCTTATTAAATTTCGGAAATAATTATAAATTTTTTCAATTAAATTTTTTTTTTCTTCAGGTTTACTGAAAGACGAGACGGAAGAAATAGCGCAGCTCGCATATCAATCGTATATCGGAGTTATCGGGTCTCCACCGGACGGATTCGAAGAATTTTCAATTAAAGTGAACGATTATATGGAAAAAGAGCCGTTCAATTACCCGAATCCACTCACGTTTTTAGGTGGGAGAAAAAGGGTTAGTTGAAGAGGATTTTATAAGAAATTTACATTTTTATCAACAATTTTTTTGAATAATTATTTTTTCTTTTCTTTTCTTGTCTAGATACGCGCAGAAGCGGCGTATTTGTACGACGCTGTTTATGTTTACGCGCGTGCGCTGAATGAGACGCTGGAAATGGGCGAAGATCCTTTTGACGGTCGAGTTATGTTCCAGCACATGAGAGGACAGACGTACAAAAGTAATAAAGTTAATAATAAATGAGCGTGGAATTACTTTAAAATAATAATTTAAAGGTTACGGTAGTCTGGAGTTGTGTTATTTGTTGTTGGGAAGGAGGTTTTATGGTTTCGTGTTATAAAAAGGCGAAAAGTGATATAAATTCGGGTCTTGTGCGGGAACTGTTGGGTGTGGTTTGGGTACAATAAGGAAGAAGTGAATTTTTTTTTTTTTTTTTTTTTTTTTTTTTTTTTTTTTTTTTTGAGTCCATTTTGTGGTGTTAGGGCCGGGATTAGGTGATGGGCCCGTGACTCGTAGGGCACCTGAGCTCTTAAAGTGGATGCCGAATGCCATTGGGGTGAGAATAAAAAATTGTGGTTTTTGTCGATTTGAAAGTTAAAGTTGAGGGTTTCTTCAGTTTTGTGTAGAATATATTGAAAAATGATTATAACTGCTGATGATTTGCAGTATTAGCAAAAAAACTGAATTTAAACGCAAAAATCAAGTGTCAGTGGGATGATTTATGAGGAAAAACTGAAAATTTGGAAAAACTGAAATTTTTTTTTTTAAATTTTGAATCAAATCAAGAAAAAATGTGATAACTCCACAAGTTTTTATCCTAAAAACATCACTAACCTTTAAAGAAAACTTATAACAAGAAACTATTTACAGGCGCAATGGGATACATGGTACACATGGATGAGAACGGCGACGCGGAAGGAAATTACACGTTGGTTGCTCGGAAACCGATTCCACATTCGCCCGAACAATACGGATTATTTCCAATCGGCACCTTCATATACACGGACAACGCCACAATACCAGTAAACAATTAGAAAAAAATTAAATATTCATCCAATTGACGAATAATTGCAGATTTTGCGATTAAATTCAACCATCGATTGGATTGCGATCGGACCGCCCATCGACGAACCTTTGTGTGGATTTCGAAACGAGTTGTGCGCCAGTAAATTTAAATTATAAATTTATATTTTGTTTTGATTTGATTTGATTGAAAATATTTTAAAATTTTAGCCAGAACTCCAGAAATTATCGCAGGAATCGCCGGAGGACTCGGATTAACTTTCATTATTATATTATTAATCGCATACAGGTGAAGTTTAGAGAAACGTAGGATTATTTTTGAAAGGATTTTTTTCGAAAGGATTTCTATCGAAAAGAATCTGTTTTACGTAATTAGATAGCACTTAATGTGATAAAAGGGTTGATTTTGTGATTTCGTACACAGAAATTGGAAGTACGAACAGGAACTCGACAGTTTGCTGTGGAAAATCGACTTTAAGGAGATAAAACTTAAAGATTTTACACCGACTACTAATGGCAATGGCAATTATAAAACGTCTCGCGTAAGTGACAGATTTATTAGAGAATTTGTCACGTTTTTGAAACGTGATAAAATTCTTTTCTCATAGTTTTGTTATAAAAACATTCCTTAGGGGAAATGAGGCACTGGAGATGACATATGGAGAAATAATCGATTTTCTTTTTATATCACTTGAAAATGGTTTCATTTTTGGTTTCATCTGATAATAAGATTTGGTTAAATTTTTTTTTTTTTTTTTTTGTCCAAAAAATCAATATTTTGTTATTTGTTTTTGGAAAGTGGATTGTTTTGTTGATTGGAAGTTGGAAAGTGTCAGGATGTTGGAGGAGGGAATTGGCAAGTGAAAAGTGAAAAATAATTTGTGTCGTGTCAGCAAAGTGCGCAGTGTTTGCTGACGTGTCACAAGAAACATTAAAACCGCTTGGTTCTACAATGAGCAGCCGTAAAGTGGTTAATGTAAGGTAATGGGTTAATTTGTAGAGAAGCTCGAGTTTTAAAGTTTTCAGATGAATTTTTGGGATTAAATTATGTAAATTTTTGTAATTATTAGTTTGAAAGTGGAATTTTTATTGGAGTTTTATAGAAAATTATCCAGATTTTTACTTACTGTGCATAAAAGTAATTAAATTTTACTAATTTTAAGGCAAAATATCCCTTTAATTTTTTTTTCCTACTAAAGAGTGATAAAATATCCTTTTTACTCTCTCATCTTCTTCCTTTCCTCCTTTTATTACAAAAAATGTGTCAATATGCCATACCAGCACGCACTGGCTCACAAAAAACCCTCAATTTAACTGAAAATAGCATGCTGAATCCATTTGGAGCTTAAAAGTAGAAGTTTTTCCTTCTTTATACATAAATTTTCATCAACTACATTCATTTCCAGCTACAATAATTCTCAGAAATTGAGATTTCTCTTCAAAACCCAATAGACCTATATATAGAGACAAAACCTTCATTATTTAGCCTAAACTAAAGTTATAATCAATCAATGAATAAGTAATAGAAAATAGAAAGCAAATACTAAATTGATTTCAAGCCGAACTGACTGCAAGTAGTTATAAAGAGCAGCTACATTGATAAATTAGAGGCGTAGGATTATTTTCGACAGGATTTTTTTCGAAAAACATTTTTTTCGAAAATGATTATTTTCGAAAGGATTTTTTTCGAAAATGATTATTTTCGAATGGAATTTCTTTAAATATGGGAATCGCTGTTCCAACGTCCTTGCCTAAGAAGGGGGCTCCCGCCCCCCAACCTAAATTTTTTCGAAAAAAATCTCAAATTTGAATATTTCGAAACAAATCCCATTCGATATATTTCCTTTCGAAAAGAATCTGTTTTACGTAGATTAAACTAAACTTAGTTTCTGTTAAGTTTTATGCTTAATTAAGTCACTTTACATTGCAGTTTGTATTGCAATTGTTGATGAAAGTGACATAAACAAGCTTAAATTTAAATTGAAGGAAAACAGAGAAGCTTTAATTTAAATTTAAATTGAAGGAAAACAAAGTTTAGTTTAGTTTTTGAATTTAGCTACTGTGACATGCAATGAGTCAGAATAAACAAGACAATAAAAAGACAAGATGTTCAAACACATTTCTCTGAAATGGCCTTAAATGTGAATAAAAAAGGAAGTGAAAAGAAATAAACAAAATCTTTAAAATTCATAAATGAAGATATTTTAAGGTTTGGTACACATACACCAGATGATAATTTTATCTAAGTTTTTTTACGCTTGTTTAACGTGTATGTTTTGATCTGCAAAATTTTCATTTTGACTTAGTTATCAATTCTTGCCGATAGGTATAAATTAATCGACAAAATTTGTTATTGCAATTATTGTTATTGGAATTACAAAATAAAACTAAATGCAGTGTTAATTAAAGTAACCTATAATCATAATCAATAGGTGGAATTGATTGAAAATAAAGACTTTTTAAAAACCTCATTCTATAGACTTGCGACGCACATTATAAAGAACGCACAAACCATATGAAAAGTAATGGAAATAATTAAATTGAAATAAATTGAAAACAAGAAAAAATGTTAAAATTTATTTCTTTTTCTCAATTCAGATGGTCCACCCAGTAATTCGAGCCAGCCAAATTTCCCTCAACTCAAATCCAGACCTTGATTTCCGTTACTCGACTATTTACACACAAATTGGATACTACAAGGGCCACATGTGCGCAGTGAAGAGAGTCCGGAAGAAAAACATCGACATGACTAGGAAGATGAAAAAAGAATTGAAAATAGTAACAATCTCAACACTTAATTATATTTAATCTTAAAAGGAATTAATATAAAATTATAATTCGAATTCTCCGATGAAATTTCAGATGCGAGATTTACATCACGATAATTTGAATTCCTTCATCGGCGCCTGTGTCGATCCGCCCAACATTTGCATCATTACCGAGTACTGCGCTCGTGGAAGTCTGAAGGTATTATTATTATCCCAGGAAAAATATTCTATAGATTACCGTAGAATTAGGCTTAATGCCATTGAATTACATTAAAGGTCTATAGAATTCAATAGAACTTTCTTACCCGGGTACATCGGTTAACGAGTTTTTTTGCTTCAGGATATCCTGGAAAATGCGGAAGTGAAGCTCGACAATATGTTCATAGCGTCTCTTGTGGATGACATAATAAGAGTGGGTTTTTTTTAAATTGATTTTTGTGAAATAGAGGGGATAAATGAAATTTTTGTCATCTAGGGTATGATTTATTTACACGACTGTCCAATAAGGAGTCATGGGAAATTGCAGGCATCGAATTGCTTGGTTGATAGTAGATGGGTTTTAAAAATAACTGATTTCGGGCTGCAGGAGTTCAAAGATGGAGCGGAGTTGGACGATCAAGTTGATCCGTCGTATTATTATGAATGTAAGTGTTTGTTTTTTAAAGGATTTATGAGGGTTTGAGTTTTCTGTTTATGTTGATGGAAATTTATTTGATATTCATGAAAATTGATTTTGAAAATCGTTATTAATATATTGATATAAATTATAATATTCATGAACTCGAATTTATCATTTAAATTATTGGAAACGTGACTTTTCAGCGGAAATTCATTAATAAGTTTAATTTTTCGATCAAAAGTTAGTCGAAAACTAGAAATTTTCATTCAAAATTCACAATTCCATTAAATTCCATCAAAAATTACACAATTTTCAAGTTTTCATTCAAAATTCACCAAAACTCCAACTTTTCCCCCCAAAATGCATAAAAATAATTTATCCCCCATTCCATTTTATACTTTCCTTACTTAATTCCATTTTTTATTATCTAACAAGAAATATGACATTCGATACGAACTTTACAGGTCTTTTATACCGCGCACCGGAATTGCTGCGGGACTCGTCTGCGTCTTCGAGCGGAACTCAAAAAGGCGACGTCTACTCCTTCGCTATCGTTTTATACGAAATCCACTGCAGACAAGGCCCCTTTGGGACAATAGACATGACACCACAAGGTACAACAGCAAAAAAAATTAAATTTACAAATTTCAAGTCAATGTAAAGTCAATGTGAAAGTTATTTAATCTAAAAACTCACATTTCAACTGTCAAATTTACAGAAATCCTCAAACGCGTCATCGACGGCACCGACGCAGGCACGCCGTTCAGACCTCAACTAGAACTAATGGACAACCCGTCAGATTACGTCAAAGTTTGTTTACGGGAATGCTGGAACGAGATAGCGGACGAAAGACCGGATTTTAAGATAATCAGACAAAGAATAAGACCGCAACGAAAGGGAATGTAAGCCATTTTAAATTTTTTTGTTGTTTTTTGAAGTGTATGTAATAATTATGAAATATGTAAATTTTAATTTATTTAAATGTTTCCAGGAGATCGAATATATTCGACAATATGATCGCTATGATGGAAAAATACGCAAACAACTTGGAAGCATTGGTTGATGAAAAAACAGATCAGTTGATCGAAGAGAAGAAAAAAACAGATGCGTTGTTGTATGAAATGTTGCCGCGGTAAATCCGTTTGATTTTTTAAAAACTTTTTATATTTTTATTTTGATTAAAATGAAATTGATTTTAGTTACGTTATCGAGCAACTAAAGCGAGGGAAACCGGTCGAGGCGGAATCCTTTGATGCAGTCACAATTTATTTTAGTGATATTGTGGGTTTTACTTCGATGTCGGCGGAAAGCACGCCGCTGCAGGTATAAGCGGATTTAAACAAAGGATATCGATCTTTAATTTGTTGAAAAATTTTTAATTTTTTTTTAGGTTGTTGATTTTCTCAATGATTTGTACACGTGTTTTGATTCCATTATCGAGAATTATGATGTTTATAAAGTGGAAACGATCGGGGATGCGTATATGGTTGTTAGTGGGTTGCCGATTCGGAATGGGGATTCGCACGCGGGGGAAATTGCGTCCATGTCGTTGCACTTGTTGGACGCGGTGAAGAAGTTTAAGATTCGGCACAGGGCCGACGATACGCTCAAACTTCGAATCGGGATTCACTCAGGTATTGGCGTTGACTTGGTGTGTGGAAGAGATAACCCAAGTAAAAAAGTTCTATTGAATTCTACAGACCTTTAATGTAATTCAATGGCATTAAGCCTAATTCTACAGTAATCTATAAAATTTTTTTATCTGGGAATTTTTTTTTAAAATAAATTTTACCAGAAGGTGGCGCCACGTTCTGGTGGTGAGGCGAGTTTGTGGTTTTAGAAATCGATAAAAGATTGTGTGAGAAAAACAGCTCCGAATTGCATTCTTCACATGTTTTATCTTAATGCAGTGGTATGTTATTGTGATTAGTGATAATGTTATCAGTTTTATGAAGTCAACAATGACTAATCCTTGTTGTCATTGAATTGTTGACAGTTTAATGTTCAATTTAAATTATCCTAAATTGACTTTGAATTCAATTATGTAAATGTGAGATAATAGAAAAGTGAACATCTAAGAATTTACTTTTTTGGAATGTAAGTTAAGAGGGGAAAGTAATACTTGTAGTCCTAAATGAATTAAAATGATGAGAAAGTCAATTCAATTAGGAATTCCTTTTTTATAAGGACTAAATTAGATCACAATGCCAAAAACTTAGAAATTTTGAGTTTTTATAAGCAACACAGCAAAATTTTATTGTTGGTTTAAGACCAATGACTCAATTTCAGTTAAGTGTTAATCTTAGTTTATCCTATAGTGTTAACATGTTGTAATACAAGATTAGCTCTAACTGTAATGGTGCAACTGGTTTCACCGAACTCAGATAGCCCTAACCTTAGATTACCACACATTAAGGACCGGTTGCACCAAAAGTAGTTAAATTCAGGTTTATGTAATCTACAGTTAAGATAAGCTCTGGTCTAAAACTCCAGTTAACAGAACACTGTTGCACCATTAAACTTTTATAACAATGATTGTGATTGGTTGGAGTTCATCATGTGATTGAATTGTTGCAGGAAATCAACAGCAGATTAAATTTTTAACTGGTCGATTTTGGCTAATTGAATTTTAAACTTTAGTTTTACTTTGAACCTGTTTGGTGGAACATCAATTTGATTAAACTAAATTTGAAGCCACGATTAAACTACGGTTAAATTTAACTCGTGTTGGTGCAACAGACCCCAACAGTATACGATAGACTAACAAGAGGACCACATGAATAAGACACTCACGAATTTGGTCGATTTTTTTTTAGTAGAGGAATATTAGGTATTACACTGCTAAAGTAGAAATTTGCAATGGCAAATAGAAAAAAAGATATTGTTCCTTGAAGTTGCTTTTTCATGGTAAGAGTTGGACAGATCACCCAATCTGTCTGACTCCTACTGTACAACAGCAACTTCAAGCAACAATATCATTTTTTTCTATTTGCCATTGCAAATTTCTACTTTAGCAGTGTAATACAATGATATTCCTCTACTTATAAAAAAAAAT